>JAQHUG010000131.1:3332055-3350144 GCA_028555095.1 Dicrostonyx torquatus
GTCCGCTCGGCACAGCCTAAGGTGGCAGACTGGCCTACAGGTGAGCACGTGCTCACTCTACCTACCCAGTGGTTCCCGAGTCAGAGGACCCAGCCCCCACTGAAGCTTGGGCTTCAACTTCTATGGCCCAGGCTGTTGCATGAATGAGAACAACCACTGAGTGGACTTACGCTGTTCTCTGCGGACATTGAAACAGAGAAACTGGATGGTGGCTCAGAAAAAAAATTGCCCTCAATGTAGACCAGAGGCCTGATAAACTGAAACATCCTTGAAATCCTATGTGAATCTCATTAGGGTGATAAGGTCAAGTCCCAACAGCACAAAGTCCTGTCAGAGATGTGAAATAGGATGCACTGAGCTCTGTGTTGACATTGCTGAAGGAAACCTGAGGAGATGAGCAGGGAAGTTACCTCTGACCACAGAAAGAGGTTAGGACTTATGTGACACTTGATGTAGAAAGGCAGAACAATAACATTTATAGGTAAATAGTAACATGCTTTCCAGATTTTGATGAAACACACAAATCAAAACTGACAAAGCAACTCAGTATATGAAATTTTATAAAAATCAGAACCAAGTGATTTCTCTTTGTACGAGAGCTTTAAAAATATCCCCAAGAAAAGAAAGTTTAAGACTAAATAAATAAGAAGCAAATTGCTCACTCAGAAGAAATTAAGGTAAGAAGGGGCTTTTCAACAAGAGTAAAAGAAGTCAGAAGACATTATGATAATATCTTTAAAGTACTCAGAGCAAATAGATGACACCATACGGCTCTCGTTTCAGCTAAATCATCGGGGAAGAGATGAAGCCTTTTCAACAATCACACTGCCAAGAAACTCAGACTGAATGGAAAAAGAGGGAGGGAGGACTTAAGAGCGATGAAAGACAACAGATAACTCTTTCAAGGACAAATCTACACAAGAATTAACCACATATAGGAAAATATTTCATAATATAGAAGCATAGTTACAAGGAACATGAAATCATAATGTGGAAAATAGTTAATAAAATGGTAGAACTAGTGAGCAGAGTTAAAAATACTAGAGAATTAGAGACTGGTTTCCCTTGTGAATGTAGGTGCAGAATTCTCAATAAAATTCTTCCAAACCGAATCCAAGAACACACAAAAATAATCACCCATTGGTAACTACCCCGGTTGTCATTGGAAAGCCATCATCCAGTAACTGATAGAAACAGATACAGAGACCTACAGCCAAGTACTGGACTGAGCCCAGGAAATCCTGTTGAGAAGAAGAAGAAAGGATTATAAGAGCCAGGGAAGTCAGGGTTATTACAAGGGAACACACAGAAGCAAAGGACTTGCTCATGGGAGTTCATAGACTATGTACGAATGGCTAGGGAGCCCAGGTGGGATTGGCCCTCTACATGTGTGTGAAGGTTGTGTGGCTTGGTTTACTTTTGTGACTCCTGGCAGTGGCAGTAGGGTTTGTTCCTAATGCTTTGGCTGGCTTTTAAGAACCTGTTCTTAATGTTGAGTTGCCTTGCGCAGCTTTTAGTCCTGCCTCAGCTTGACATGGTGTGTTTGGTTGACACCCATGGGAGGCTTCCCCTTCCTGAACAGAGGGGAAGGACGGATGGACTGGGGAAGGGGGCAGAGTGAAGATGGAGGTAGGAAATGGGAGGAAGTGGGAGGAGAAGCTGTGGTCAGGATGTAAAATAAATTAAAATTTTCATTATTAAAAAAAGATTATTTACATGATCCAGTGTTGTATTTGGGGGAGAGGTGTGGGTTATATTCCCAGCGCCTAGCTCCCAGCCCCCAGCCGCTGGCCCGCTCAGCCACTGGTTGCTTGCTTATGCCCGAAATAATCACATGAGACTGTATTCATTTAAACTCTGCCTGGCCCATCATCACCACCCTCTTCTTGGCTAGCCCTCACCTCATAAACTAACCCATTATAAAAGTCTGTATGTCACCACGAGGTGGGTGACTTACCGGACGGATCTACGGTACTTCCTTCTGCAGCAGGAGCTTCATGGCGACTGGCTCACTTCCTTCTCTCTTCCCAGAACTTCCTTTCTGTCTACTCCACCCACCTAAGGGCTGACCTATCTTACAAGCCAGGCGGAGTCTTTATTTAACCAATCAAAGTACAGAAATACAGAAGACCCTCCTACTCCAATCCAGTAGACTGCATCCCAAAGATTCAGGATGGTTCAACATATGTAAATCGATAAACATAATCCATCATATAAACTAACTGAAATAAAAAGCCCCAAGATTATCTCAGACCTTTGACAAAATTCAACACTCCTCCATGATAAAAGTCCTGGAAACATTAGGGATCTAAGGGATATACCTCAACATAACAAACTCAAAGCAATTTTTACTAAAATCAGGAAAAAGACAAGATTCCCCACTCTTGCCATACCTACTTAATACAGTAGGTTAAGTCATGGGTAGAGCAATAAGAACAACTGGAGAAGACCAATACAAATAGGAAGGGAAGAAGTCAAAGTATCTTTATTTTCAAATAATATGAGAGTAAACCTAAAAGACCCAAAAGTTCTTCTAGGAAATTCCCACAGCTGAAATTCCACGGCCATGTAGCTGGCTCAAAATTAACTGACAACAATCAGTAGCCCTGCTATCTACAAATGACAGAAGCCCTGACAGTAAATCAAGCTACAACACTTTTCACAACAGCCTCAAAACTACAAAATATCTTGGGGTAACTTTAGCTAAGCCAGTGAAAAGACTTTTACGATAAAAACTTTAAGGCATTGAAGAAAGAAACTGAAGAAGATAACAGAGATGGAAAGATCTCCCATGCTCATGGATCAGGTGATTTTAAAATATAAGAAAAATGATCATCATACAAAAATCAATCTACAGTTTACATTTCCCTTCAAAATTCAAGCACAATTCTTTACAGAAAGTGAAAGGACACACACACAAAGCAGCTTAAATAATCCTGAATAATAAATGAACTGTTGTAGAAATCCCTGATTTCAAGTGGTAGCAGAATGTCGTAGTGATAGAAATAACATTATATTGGTACAAAAGCAGACAAGTTAATCAATGGAATCAAACGAATACCCACACATAAATCTACATGCCAGTGGACACCTGATTGTTTTATGAAGAAGCCAGAAGTACACACTGGAAAAAAACACAGCATCTTCATCAAATGGTGCTGAAAAAGACCAAAGCAGCCTGCATGCAGAAAGTCTGTATGTCTTTCCCAGGGTTCCTGGAGCTGATAGATGTGATCTATGTCCCCATCCCTACCTGTGAAGCTGTTTCTAATTGATAAACATTTGCAAATTTTTCTTCAAGGGTAATTTACTCTCAAGGAAGGCTGCATGGTCAGCAGCAGATGGCCAACTGAAAATGAACTCAATGGCCATTTTGGAGATTCTTTATCTCATAATGTCATGCCAGTTGTTTTATTTTTCATTTATTTGTTTTTTTTGTTTTGTTTTGTTTTTACCCTACAGGTTTTATGTACAACTTCCAGTTTTGTGTTTTTATGGGATTCCTGATTATGGGAATGAGTGTATATTCTAAGTCTATGTGTGCTTTTTGTATCTTTTCTGAGAATCTTTTCTTTCTGTTTCTCTGTTTTTGTCCTATTCCCTTTTTTTTTTTACTCTAGCTTATATTTTATCTTATTATTGTCCTTTGGATGTCTGTTTGCTTTTTGAAGATAGATAGACGAGGAGTAGATTCACATGGGATGAAAGGTATAGAGGAACTAGAAGGTATAGAGGGAGGGAAAACAATAATCAGAATATATTTTGAAAAAATCTATTTCCAATTAACAAAAAAATAGGGGTCATATTTGAGTAAACTATGGTCTTGTCAGTTGTATTCACTTTCATGTTATATATCTTATTAAGTATTTAAGGAAAAACACCAAAAATAAATAAAAATAGGTTATGTTATCAAAATTAATAGAGGACAAACAATAATAGGAACCTGTTTTGTCAAATAGAATTTAAGAAAGAATGAAAGACAAAAACTAATGGTAAATAAAAATTCTAGACCAGTGAAGTAATATCAATTAAAATGTATGAATAAACACTACTATTGTAAATACATTTAAAAGAGAAGTGATAGGGCTTCTCAATTTATAAATGGACTATCTTTTACGTTTATTTATTTTTCTCATCACTCTCTTTCTTGTGTGTATGAGAGAGAGAGAGAGAGAGAGAGAGAGAGTGTGTGTGTGTGTGTGTGTGTGTGTGTGTGTGTGTGTGCAGGACAATTTACCAGAACCAAGTTCTCCTTTCATCATACAGATTTCCAGGGTTGAACTCAGGTGGTCAGATAACCTGTCATGAAATTACATGTTATATGTGGGAAAGTTCTCAGCATGTTGACATCTTACTCAAAACACTCCTCATCACTACTGCCTCTGAGTTTTCTGCAGAAGACAATAGTTTCTGCATTTATCTGTGATGACAGGGCCATGCTACCCTCAGTCTTTTCAGATCTGCTAGATGTAGAGGTAGTGTCTAGATTTCCAAGGTGATGCTGGGGCCTTATACACTGCCCTCCTGAGAGGCCTGGCTACACCTGATCTAGGTTCTGCAGGATCTGCCGAGCAGATTACTGAGCAATGAGTGCTTTGCCCTTGAAATTCACAGTACAAACTGCTTTGCTTCATTGTCTTTATCTTTTAGAATTTTCACCCTTTTTTTCTGGTGTGGCCTGATGGAAAAGCTCAGAGGATTTCCTCCATTACTTCAAGTCCAGGTGGCTGTAAACAGAGCATAGTCATCCTCAGTGTGGCCCTCCTCTCCCGTGCCTAGCCTCAACCTTATAACCTATGGCCCAAACTAACATTACCAAAGTGTTAAAATATTTCATAATCTCATAGCATTTTAATCAGAGTCATCCCACATTCTTCCCTTAATTCCCTTGTGTTCTGTCCCTACCTCCATATTCCCCATATTGTTTAATCTTTTAAATCTATATTTTACTTGATAATTCATCAACTCCAATCTCGGCTATCCATATACCTTTTGAGATGGAGTCATTACTGGAGCATGGTCAAACTACCAGGAACCACACCCTAGGAGAAATGCCACTGTCCTTAGCTCTTCTATAAGGAGCAGAGCCTCACTCTGTGCTAGAATATTGACTGGCTTAAGCAGGAACGGATCTTCTGTAGGTAACCATAGCTGTCTGAGTTCAGAAGTGCAATGGTATGTTCATGTCCAGAAGATACTATGTTAGACTTGTCCTCCCCAATCATCTCTGGCTTTTAAGTTTTTCCATGAACCCATCTGTCATGGTCCTTGAGCCTGGGGGAGCACTCAACAGTCACATGTTCTCTGCAGTTTGACCAGCTCTGAGTTTCTTCATTCACCACAGTCCACACTACACAAGAAATGTTTTTGAGGATGTCCAAGAGATGCAGATGCTCTATCTTACAGAGAGAGATGTGAATTTGAAGGCAGTTGGGTGCAATGTCCATGTAGCTAAATAATAGTAGTAGGTTCATTCCTGGGGCCTGTGGATTTCCCAAACATGGTTTCTTAGCCAGATTTGCAGTACCAGGCATGTGTTTCCTCCTGTGGAGTAGGCCTTAAACAGAAAGGAGTTATGGTTGGTTTTGAAGAACTGGCAACACAGAATAGATCTAGCAGACGTAATTTACCAGTTCAATGCCCCATTGACAAAGCATGGCTGGATTCATGTTTTACAGTGTGGACTTCCTCTCAACTGAACCTTTAGATGGCTTCTCCCAGAGCCAGGTTCACCCTATAGGTCAGCTAACATCTTATCATAAGATAGGATTAAAAACTCATTTTAGTTTAAATTGGTACCCCAATAGGAACATTGTTTGGATCAGCTTAAGTCAGGTGATAATCTCTAAAACTACCAACATGCCCTAAAAAGCATTTGATGGTCTAGACACTTGTCAAATGCTCTGTAGTAACTAAGAGAGAAGCCTCAAGTAGGACATCTCAAAACTCCGGGCAGATGTTTAAGAAACAGCAGACCCATCCAGTGTACCCACTGAACAATAGCTTCCCAGAGTCCTCTCTTTCCACTTCTTGATTTTCAGACCTCACCTCATACACTCAATTCCCAAGTATTATAGACATTGCCTCCTTGTTGGGGCATTTCAATTGCATTTTAATAAATAAAGACTGCCTGAATATCTGAGAGTAAAACAGTCCCACTGGCCAGCTTTACAGACCAGGTTATGGTAACACACACCTTTAATCCCAGTAGCCACACTAGTTGCTATGGAAACCGGGTGATGCATGCCTTTAATCCCAGTGGTGCAGGCCTTTAATGCCAACCCTAGAGAGGAATATAAGATGAGAGGAAACGGTTCTCAAACACAGTCTCATTCTGAGATTCCTGGAGGCAGGATCGCCATTTTCAGACTAAGGTCCAGGTAAGAGCCAGTGGCTGACTACTTTGCCTTTTGAATCTTCAGGCTGAACCCCAATTTCAGTCTCCGAGTCTTTATTAATCATGCTTCATCTCCTAAATAATGTTTATCTCCATCTATATTACATTTTGTTACTTGTCTTGAAACATTAATTTAGTGGTTAATTTTCCCAGGTTGTTCATTATCTATAATGAGCCAATCACTGCATTTGCATTAAGAGATACAGATTAGTCAAACTTGAACTTTTTTCCATTAAAGAGTTCGCAGCCCATATGCAAAGATTATTAAAAATAAGACATCTGTGAGAGAGCTGCAGGAGGTGCCATGAAAAGAACTTAAAAGCGAAAATGGATCAACAGAGGAGGTGAAACGGGAGCTAAACTCATTGGCATGATTACTAGCAAAGGCAGTGGTTTGGGAAAGGCTACTGAAGTTGCTAATTCCATGCCCAGTTTCTTACTTTTAATAATTCGTGACAGTTACACAGGATATGAGCACACCAGACCTCCATGAATAATCCACTAAACATCTTTTGAAATGTGTGATATGTAAAGTATTTTAATTACTGTGTATGTGCTGCAGTATCTGCCAATGGCGGGAGTGAAAGGTGTGGCTAGAACCGTACAGAGCAGGTGCGGTCTTGGAAAGCAGGATAATCCGCTTGGACTTCACTGAGTACTGGAGGGCTTAGTGGGACTCAAAGCTGGCACTGACTGGGTCCTTGGTATGTGCCTCATGATTTTCTTGTGCATGTAAGTAGGCATCAGTCATATTCTACAACTTTTTTTTTCTGAGCTTCCAGTACTTTGCTTATTCTTCTGGGATCTTTAACCCTTTTGAAATTGGTGGTATACATCCTGAGTGATTTCCTAATCATAGAAAACGTCAGCTAAGCTTGCAAATTCTTTACTACTAATCCCCATTAGTATAGGTGGGACTATTATCTCAGTCTGAGAGCAGATGCAAGGCTGGATCAAAGCCCTGTTATAGAAGGTCTGGGCCAAGTACCCAGCAACAAATATGCATGGAAAACATAGTTTAGTTTGCTAGGGTAGTTTATTCATTAGTTCATCTATTTATGGAAAAATGTTTACTGAAAAATGGTAGATTCAGGAAACAGAATTAAATAAAATAGGATTCCTGTCCTTAAGTACAGGTGAGGGGGTCAAAGATGAAAATAATAGAAGATATGATCCATGCTTATGGTTTATAAATGCAAAGTGGTACCACGGGGAGCAAGAATCAATTCTGCCTGAGAAGGCTGGGTCATGAAAGAGGCAAGAGTCTAATCGAATTTCTAAGGCATGGAAGCTAAGCAATAAGCAGCAGTGACCTGCAGAATATGAACTGGATTTGTCATCATGTCCTAGATGATGTCCTTTTGCATGTTACAAAAGCGATCTGGTACCTCTTTCAGAGTGGTGTATGAAGAATTTTACGTTGTCTTAATATGCCCCATGCCTTCTGAGAGGTCAGAGGTCCTGAGACACTGGAAAATGTATTTCCAGAGGGAGACGGTTTCCTAAGAAATGAACAAATGCACAGATGTGACAGTTACTCTGGATGAGAGACCTAGACAGGAAGGGAAGTGCTTCAGCCACTCATTCTCTCATTCCGCTAACATTTACTGAGCCCTCCTTCAGGTAGGCATGGGTCGTAGCTTAGCATTTTGAGAATTACAAAAATCAGTCATTGACACTGGTCTTGAAGTCACCATCCTGTCGCAGGCTCTGATGCAGCCTGTAGGAAGTGACTTCACGGTTCTCTCATTGTTCAGAGCAAGGAGAGCTCAGTGAAGAGAGGACCCACGACCTCAGAGAGAAAGCCAGAGAACAATCTAAATGTTTGTTATCGTCTTGTTCGTTTGGCTTATAGATTTAGAGAGCTACTCGCCCTGAAGATCACAGTCTTTACCCACAGTTACAAATACAGAGTGGATGGAGAGGCAGGGTTTCACAAGAATGAGGGAATAGATAAGGAGGAGAGTGGAAAGGAGTGGAGGCACATCCCCAGTGCTGCAGACCCTGATACTAAAGGCACCCGGACACTGAGCTGCCCTGTACTTCCTAGGGCTTGCTGCATGAAGCCGAGGGGTGTCATTTTTTTTCTTTAATGTGTTTTGATTCTACCACTTTCACACACACATTCCACTTTATTTTTACAGAGCTTGCTACACAAAAGACCTTCAATTCCTGGACTCCGCCTTTACTGGACCCTTAGTGCTATTGTAATGAGCCTTCCAGGAGAGCTCCTGAGATTCTAAGATTTTTGTTTATTTATTTTATAGGCATGGGTTGTTTGACTGGAAATATGTATATGCACCACACTGTGCAGTGCCCGGAGAGTCCAGAAGATGGAATCAGGTCCCCTGGAACTGAAGTTATAGACAGTTGTGAGCTGCCGTGAGGATGCTGAAAAACAAAGCTGGGTCCTCTGCGAGAAAAGCCAGTGCTCTTAGCTACTGAGCCATCTCTCCATAGTTTAGTAGGCAGAGAGTTAAAGGGTGGGATGGGCAATTCTCACATGACAAGAGCTTCATGGAAAGAGCCATGCTTTGGACAGATTTAATCTTATTTTAATGATATTAATATTGTCAACAACAAAATAATAAGTTAACATTAATGGCATAATATGTGGCAGAAACTGCATTAACTATTTTAAATATTTTATTTATAAAATCTTCATTGTTGACCTGATGGGACCCTGAATTACCTAGGAGACAAAAGCTCTAGATGAATTTCTGACAGTGTAGCCAAAAGAGAGAATTTCCAGAAAGCTAGGTGAGCAGATTAACCCAGAATGAGGACAGCACTGGCTAATGGGCTGGAGTTCCCAGAATAAATTAAAGAGGGGGAAGGAGACTGAGTGAACACCAGCCTTTTTCTGTCTCTGACTCGATGTGACCAGCTGCTCCGTGATCTTGCTGGCATAATTTCTGGCCATGCTGGACTGGACTGTAAACTCAGCACTATGACCCAAAATGAGCTTCTCTTTTTACGAGTAGCTTTTGTTTTTTATTTTGTCCCCACTCTCAGAGAAGTAACTAACGAAGCTACTTTCTTTTTTTATTGATATTTATTGAGCTCTACATTTTTATCTGCTCCCCTCCCTGCCTCTCCCCTTCCCCCTTCAATATTCACCCAAGGTCCCCATGCTCCCAATTTACTCAGGATATCTTGTCTTTTTATACTTTCTACTTCCCATGTAGATTAGGTCTATGTAAGTCTCTCTTAGAGTCCGTATTGTTGTCTAAGTTCTCTGTGATTATGGTTTGTAGGCTGGCTTTCTTTGCTTTATGTTTAAAACCCACCTATGAGAGAGTACATGTGATAATTGTCTTTCTGTGTCTGGGTTACCTCACTCAAAATTATGTTTTCTAGCTCCATCCATTTTTCTGCAAAATTCAAGCTGTCATTATTTTTTTCTGCTGTGTAGTACTCCATTGTGTAAATGTACCACATTTTTCTTTTTTTTTTATTTTTATTGTTAAAAGAAAAATTTACATTTACTCCCCTTGTTCCCGGCCCTCCCGCTCCCCCACTACCCCACTGCCCTCCCCCTGCTTCCTTATGATGGTGCAGGATACCCTGTCCTATGGGAAGCCCAAGGCCCTCCCCCCTCCATCTCAGTCAACTAACTTAATTCTTATGCAATCAATAAATTGGCCAAGTCGTGAGAAGAAAGTAACTAACTACATTTATCTAATCTTCAACCCAATCAAAGATCTGAGAAGGGAAATAACATTACCTGAGTGATTAGGAAGTGCAATCAAACAACTTCCAAAATATGTAACAAGTCACAGAGACAGCTGGCTACCTGGGCAATCACCCAAAGTCTCATTTGCAGTGTTGAAGCAACCAACTTTGGCTAAGGCCTAGCATAACTGACAGAGGTACCACATTTTTCTTATCCAATAGTTCTGTACTGCTGATGCCCAAGAGTAACCCATCTTAGCTCACATACTCTAAGGTAGGTGCTGTTTCTACAAATAAAAATCAAGGTCAACACATCCGATAAAGAAGTTCCCAACATAACATTACCACTGTTGTTAAGTAACAACAAAAATATTTATTTCTTTAATTAACAGCCATTGAGGCCGCCCCATGTATTGAGTGCTGCAGACCACCTTTTGTTCACTTGGAACTTACTCACTTAATAATAATATAGGGCTTTAGTATAAGCTTTAAATGAAAAAGACATAAGTGAGCTCTTAAAGATCAAGAACTATTACGCATATATAATTGTCAGCTGCCATATTCATAATATTTAAATGAGTATATCAAAGTTAAAACTTTCCTAAAGAAGATGGAATTACTAAGTCAGTTTCCCATCCCTTCAGTTACTCACAGATAAGTCGGCATTATATCTCAGATGCTGGAAGATGGTTTCCCATCCCTTCAGTTACTCACCGGGAAGTCGGCATTATGTCTGAGATGCTGGAGTTCTTCCGAAGTTTGATGATGTAATATTGTAAGAATTCCTATGTCTCAAAGTAAGGAATCATATTTCAGCCCCAGATCTATACCTCTAACGCAAAGCAACAACAATCTGTTGTTCACCCCCAAATCCCAAGGTTTCTTCATGTGTACAGTTGGCCTTAGTCAGTGGCTCGTTTGGATAGGAAGATACAGCTTGGGGTCTCCTAATTATTCCTGTCCTGACAGTGCATTCTGTCTCCAAGCATGACAGACATCCTCTCTGGTGTTGCATCCACCCCTTCCACAACAGGGGAGTGTGGGAGCCAATTTGTTCCACGAGTGGTCCTCATTTGGACACTCTGTTCTTTATTTGCATTGCTTCCTCAGTGTGGCTGTACCCATCATGGGTAATTACGATACCAGAGCTTAGTGGAGAAAAATCTACTAGTCTTGAAGCCTGCATCTCAAAACCTACTCCTAAGGCATCTATGTCATTCATCACAGCCTATGTCCCTGCGCTATTATGACAGGAACTGCTCACTATCCAGCCAAAAGAGCATGTGCATGCTCCTAGTGCATTTACAAAGTCAGTTTGTCTAATCTGAGGCAGCCACAGTGAGAACATCTTGATGTCTGGGGACCACAAAGGGGGGGACAATAGTTTAGTGAGAAAATGTTCCTGATTAGCTGGCTGTTTCTGACTAAATGAAGCAGTCATATGATGATCAAGGTCGTTTTGTAAAGTCCTTTAGTTCTTAAGTTGTTGTGCATATGAGAGACGCAAATCTGGTTGGGTTCATTTGTCTGCTACTAAATGTGTCCCTGAGGAAAATTAATTCACAGAGGCATGAAAGCAAGGTCTATCTCTATGGCCAGGAAGAACCTAGAAGAATCTTAGTCCTGATGAAAACCAGGCATAAGGCCAACTCCTTTTATATTTGGTTTTCAAGAGAATCTGTCTGTGGGGGAGCTCTGAGTGTTTTTAGTGCAATAACAAGCTTGTGTTCTCTGAGCCAATTAGTGTGTAATTAGGTGTTGGCTAATGAGGAGGAGGGAAAAGGTGGAGCTGGCAGAGGGAGCTAGTGTGGGTGTGACTCTTGTGTACGCAGGTGGTGAAACAGCACATGCTGAGAGCTAAATTGAATTTCTAAAACCCCATAATTCGGTATGCTCCATTAGTAAGTACTGGGGTAGGCTTTCAGCTGTCTTTCTCCATCGCTCTGAAACGCTGCTCTTCTGTTCCCCGCGATAGCATGGAGTCAGCATACGTGTGTTAACAGTTTTATTGACCATTTTTGAAGACTACCTTCCAAAGTTCTAAAACTTGTCAAGTATTGAGTTATTTATAGGGAGACAAAAGAAAATGTTCAATTTATTTATTCTTCCATTCAACATACATTTTTTTTTAACACTCATCAGTGAACTAAACAATGACCCTTGCTGTCAGGAAGTTTGCATTCTAGGGTGGAGAAATGGAACCCAGGCAACAGCAGAAGTGGAAGCTTAGGCAGGCGGTAATGAAAAGAATCGCATCATCCTTTGTTTCTTTCATGTTTGGTAGTTTCATGTTTACGCAGTTAGAGGTTATTCAGGTGTTCATAAGACAGGCGCCAGCTAGTGAGTTCTGTAGTCGCAGATCTGTTTACAAAAATAGAATGCAGGAAAGGCCATGAGATAGAAGGCCTTCCTTTGTGAATGGGAAGACATCCTAATTCAAATTATATTTGTAAGCCAAGTAAATTTCTTTCAGGCAGAAAATATACACATATTTCTCATCTCTGTGAGCTCTTTGCAAACCTGCACCCTTGCAAAGTGACTGACATTGTTTCTCCTTTAAATTTTTCTGGTGTCTTTCTTTCATATTTACAGAGGTAGTTTTATTGGTCACCTTTGTACTTCTGTCTAGAGAAAGGTGAAAGTCTCTATTAGATTGCAAAATCCTTAAATGGAAAATGCTGCTTTCCTAATAATCTTTGGTATAAAAAGGAACTTCAAATTAATAACAATGCGTATGTTTTCCTGCTCCAGGCAACCGAGGTGATGATTTGATTTTCTAAGTTTTAAAATCATATACAACTCTAAAATTCAGGAAAACCTCAAACAATGAGCAAGCTCTGATATTATAGTATGCTCTTAAAATAGTGATACATCTTCTCATCAATGACATCTTGGCAGCAGGAAATGGAGCACATTCAAGGCCTTCTATTTTTAAGTTCCCTGTATGGTATCATCTCTGTGATGCTCATACAACATCAAGAAAATCACATTACCAGGGAATGCTTTTATGACATGCCATGCTTTCGGAAAACTGTCACCTTAAAATTAATATCTTTTGGTATTCATAGAACAGTTAGTAGAAGTGGATTAGACAAGAGTGGAGAGCATTTGTGTTTGGCTTAGTTTTTTTTTTTAATTATCCAACACTATAGCCAGTAATATAGGGCATTACATGTGAGCAAATGGCCTAACTGTCATTATAGATCCTATGAATTCCAGGTATGTGTGGCTCTTCTTAAAATGAATGCTGTGCAGTAGCCTCTCTGACTTGTATCTTAAAATGTCCCTACTCTGAACCACCATTCCCATTTAACTTGTCACCACCAGCTGGGGACAATGTGTTCACACACATGAGCCTGTGAGAGACATTTGAAATTCCAACCACAACAGAAGGTGACCCTACTGATTGAATAGCCTTGGGACAAAGATTTCCATTCTTTCTACAGTAATGGTTATAGATTTGTTCTGGCATGCATATGTTATTCTGAGTGAAGCTCAGGGCATGGAGCAGAACAATTGGCCCCGATGAAGCATTGAGCTTCATGCATTCGAGTCATGCCTTGAGTCATGCAATGGTCAACATCATGAACTAATCGGTTGTATTAGTGGTTAGAGAAGCCTTTAGTACTCAAGTCAGTAGTGATCCTTACAGAGCTGAACAGATCCTGTGAAGAACCAAACACTGAGTCTTTGTGAGATGTATGAGTCGCTAAGAAAGTATATATTTAGAAGGATGCTTTGACCCCCTTCTTTGCCATGTGGTGGCACAGATAAGAGGAAGATGCCCTCCTTCACCCATTATCTCCACCAGCAGGGGAGAGACCTGGCTCTGGGATCACAGGAATGGGAGAGCTAGTCCTACCCTACAGACTGCGGTACATGAGAGAAGAGGCTCTGCTCCCTGTCTGGGCAGCACACTAGAGCTGACCCCTTTCTCGGGGATGCAGGTGAGCCAGGTCTGAGGGTAGGAGAGCAGGAGAGCTGACTCCCCCAGGAATCAGCAGAGAGACTGTGCACTTTGCCTGAGCAAACAAATAGAGCTGGTTGGTCCTGGTGGTGTGAGTATGGGGACCCAGATCTGAGGACATGAGAGCAAGAGAACTGGCCTCACTCCTTGCTTCAGGCTGCATTGGTGAGCTAGCCAAGGCAGTGCTTGGGAGCTCATCTGGGTAGTGACCATCAGGGAAGGCTAGCCAGTTGACCAACCCAGCTACCACCCAGGCCCAGAACCAGGGCTGTGAGTTGGCTGACCCCGACATCCACCATATCTGTGAACTGCTGGAGCATGTGAAGGGGATGAACCTACAGATCCAAAATAGCAGGATCTCCATGGCACAGGACAACAGGATTTCCAAGAGGAGCCCCAGTGAGAGCCCATTATCAGAGGTGTACCAGAAACCAGAGGCCTTGAGCCGGACTAATGACTTGAGGCAATTAACACTTGCAAGTAAACATGAATGGACTAAAGAGTTAATTTGTGATTCAGTGGGCCATAGTAGAGCTTCCATGACAAGATTCTTCTCTCTTTCTTTTTTTCTTTCTTTCTTTCTTTTTCTTTTTCTTTTTTTGGTATTGGTGGTTTGTTTTTGTTCTGTTTTGTTTCTTTGCTTTGTTTGGTTTTTGCTTTTGTTTCTTTTACATTTTTTTTTTTTTTTTTGGTTTGGGAAGGGGTTGCAAGGACAGAGGATGTATGCAAGAAGTAAGTGGGAGCAGAACACGAGTGAAATCCACAAAGTGAAATCAACAAAAGTTTGAAAAAGGAGATTTTGGATATTATTTATTTAAGATTATAATGAAAATTAACAGATAACCCATAATTTTAATCAATTTTACCACACAGTCATGATATTTAATCTTCGCACTAAACTATCTTGTCTACTAATTTATTAACACTATCTACATGTTTTCAGTGATGCTGGATATCACAATTAGGGTCTTTCATATATCTGGTAAGTGATCTACCATTTAGTCACATCCTCAGTCTGATACATAAAGTTTAGCCCATTGGATGGACTCTAGTCTGGCCCTGTAAAACCAGAAATGATCAGAGTGTGTGGCCATTGTGGTCAAGACTAGGGAGTGTCCAGTCTTTGAATACGAGAACGCTCAATGTATACAGTCATGTTGCCTCCTAAGTCAGCCACCGAGAATCTTAGCCAGTGTCCGGCTGATTGCCTAACTATTTAGAATGTAAGATGAGGTTTGTTAGAAAATGTTTACTGGCTGACTAAAAGGGCCGTGTTACAGATTCACAGCTTTAGCAAAGTAAGGGCCAGGGGTCCTCAGTCTTTAGAGGATGAGTGTTTTGGGAAAGCTGATCTATGAGTTCAACAAATCCTCATCTAGAACCCAAGAATGGTTATATCACAGAAATTAAGCAACTGAGAGAATAGATGGCTTTCCTGAGGGTCAGTAAGTATTACATATTATACTTCATGAGTTATTGTAATTTATGGGATAAGAGAATTTTTGCTAATTAAATTAGATGCCATATATACCACGTAATTTATGTTAAATAAAAAAATGAGGAAGCAGAATTATTACAAAATTGTATTATATTTATAGCTTTAAAGGATTTAAGTTGTTATCTTAGAAGAAATGAAACTATATAGATTTCAGAGGGGAAGTTTTCTTGAGAATATAAATGTAAGGTGTGGATTACTTTTAGGTTCAAAAAGAAGAACAAAAAATTCATAAAATATACTTTTATTTCTCTGGTCCTTTTATTGGTTTGATTTTACTTTGTCAAAGATCTACAAAACGTTATCAAGTACATTATAACAGGTCATAGCAAAAGGGAAGAAATAAATAAGAAGAAGAAAAGGAAAGAGAGGACTCCTTATCTAGGATTAAAAAACACTTCCCGGTTTCATTCCCATGGGACAGTTTTGTGTTAGTTACTGTTATGGCGTTGTGACAACATGTCATGACCAAGGAAACCTACGGAAGGGTTAATTTTGTCTTAGAGTCCAGAGGTCTAGAGTTCATAGTGGTGAGGACAGGAAGAAGCAGGCATGGCAGTCAGAGCAGAAAACTGAGAGCCCTCATCTTGAGCTACAAGACTGTGCACAGGGAAGTGGCATGAAGTTCTTCATCTCAAAGCCCATCCCCAGTGATGTCTTCCTGCAGGAGAGCACCTGGAGACCAAGTGTTCACATGCCTGAGACTATGGAAGACATTTCTCATTCAAACCACCCCAGCTTCTCTCCTCGCACACGTCTTCACTCAAGTGGCCACAGAAAAGCTGCTCCATTAATATCCCACACCAGTGCACTTTTCTGATTATTACTGTGTAAAAAGCTTCTGCTCCTTCAATTCTTAATTAGTTTCTCCCTCATTTCAATGTGTCTTGAACTGTGAGTCATCTCCCTATTATGGGTCTTGTAACTAAAGGGGGTGGGATTTTGTAACAATATCATGCTTCTGAACATGAAATGACTGCAACTTAATTCAAAATCAACACATGTGTTGTGTTTCTTCCAACATTTGTCAATGTCACACCACGTGACTTCACTACTGCTTTATTTCTGAACAAGTGACAAGCGTGTCTTGTGCTGTGGCTGGCCTCATATCATACAAGCCAATGAAAACTGCCCAAACACCTCAGCACAGACTCAAGACTACGGTTCAGAGAGTAGTGCATTAACTGGCATATAGTCTTCTCTTAAAGGCATGCATTTATTTAACTGTAGAAAACAGTGACCTTTAATATTCCTCTACCATTATTCCTCAGAATGTCAGTATCAAACTGCATATCTCTAGGCTAGATTGTGTTAGAATGTTTCATGTTAAAAAGCAAAATACTTGATTTGCTCATTTCTATTTCATTGAAAATATTTTCAAATTTTGGTTTGAGATTAAAAAAAATATTCAACTATTTCTGAAATAAATGGTCCTCAATTGCCATGTTGCTCTATGAATTGAAGATAAGTTACATTTCTCAGCCATGATAATTATAAGACAAAACACTGACCAACTCAGATCTTTGAAGACACCCTCTTCACAGTCTGCAGTATTAAATATTTGGCCAAAATTTAATTCTTTATGGAAAACTAAATAAGCAAATCCATCTTATTTGCCTTGACCTTTAATAAGCAGTAAAATATGTATAACAAGTCATTATCATAAGACAGATACATGTTTTTCTACCAGAAAATTACTTTTATACCAATTTTGTGTAGCTGTGTCTCTGGAGTCATGGAAATTTTTTTTAAACAAAAAGGGGGTCATAAAGAGAATAATTTAAGAAGTCCTGCTCTATTTAGCTCTCAGTTCATGACTTTCCCAACAATTCCTCTTGGATTTCGTCCCAGTATGTGAGAGAAGCCCTGCTATTGCTATGGAATCAAATCGAAGACACTGATATTAATCCACAAACCTAAAATACCTCATATTTGACAAAGAAGCTACAATTATGCAATGGAAGAATGAAAGCATTTTTAACAAATGGTGCTGGCATAACTGGATGCCAACCTGTAGGAGAATGAAAATAGATCCTTGTCTATCACCATGCATAAAACTCAAGTCCAAATGGATTAAAGACCTCAATATAAATCCGACCACACTGATCCTGACAAAAGAGAGAGTGGGAAGTAGCCTGCAATACATGGGCACAGGAGATCACTTCCTATGTAAAACCCCAGTGGCACAGACAATAAGAGCAACAATGAATAAATGGGACCTTCTGAAACTGAGAAGCTTCTGTAAAGCAAAGAACACAGTCATTAAGGCAAAAAGGCATCCTACTGAATGGGAGAAGATCTTCACTAACCCACATCAGACAAAGGTCTGATCTCCAAAATATACAAAGAACTCAAGAAATTAGACATTAAAATTCTAAATAACCCAATTTAAAAATGAGGTAAGGATCTGAACAGAGAATTCTCAACAGAAGAAGTTCGAATGGCCAAAAGATACTTAAGGTCATGTTCAACTTCCTTAGCAATGAGGGAAATGCAAATCAAAACAACTTTGAGATACCATCTTACACCTGTCAGAATGGCTAAAATCAAAAACA
>JAQHUG010000131.1:3360100-3370305 GCA_028555095.1 Dicrostonyx torquatus
ACACACACACACACACACACACACTTTTTTGGGCCCTATAAGTAAGTATATACTTGTTGCAGTGCAATTCCTATGATAAACCAATATTTTCCTTTTTTAGAGAAAATCCTAGGAAAGGACGAGTCTAATTTAACTAGGTTAACACAAAATGAAATGTCATGTTATAATCAATTTACCAAAAAATATTGGGTCAACTATGGAGATTCCTTTGGATATCCAGGTATACCCTTTGTGAAAGAAAACACAGGGATTGTAAACAAATGATGTCACTTGTAGTCTTGGCAAAAGAATTCCTTAAACAGGGCATAGGTCAGTGAGTCTATTTGCTTACAATGCATGAGGCCCTAGTTCAATCACCAGCCCTGCCAAAAAAGAAAGTAGAATTTATTAAAAATTTTAAAAGTTCATAAAAATTAGAAAAGTACTGGAATATGAAACTATTCTCTGTAACAGGCCAGGCCTATGAACTTAAATGTAACTCTTATTGAAGAGTTCAGGGAGTAGATACCAACTGGGGGTTCTCCTCTGTATCTCTCCCCATTCTCAGAGGACTAAGCTGATACTGGTGGAACACTGTTTTCCTACCCTCTGTGGATCCTTTCAGCCACCCCTCCAAGCTCATCCCTTTACCTAAATGTCAGATCTCAATACCTAGAAACACATTTTACCCAGAACCTCCAGTGACCACACTTACCAAGATCTCAAAAGATTTTTTTTAACCCAGCAACACACAGCTGTCACATGCTCCTAACAAAGGGCATCAGAAATCAAGGACCTAAATATGCACACAACAAAGAAAGGACCACATATCAGCACCTAGAATTATAATCTTCCCTAGATGCTTGCATAAAAACACAAGCAATGAAGAGCAAGACAGTAACCCCACCACAGCAGGCCCTAAGTACTGCAACGTAGCAGAAGTGTAAGAAAAAGAGACCTGAAAATAGCCTTTAGGACTATGACAGAGGTACATAAAGAAGGGATGAATCAATCCCTAAAAGAAATCTATAAAAGCGCAAACAAGTAGTAGAAGGAAATGAAAAAAACAGTTCGACATAAAAGTGAAAATGGAATCAATAAAGAAAACTAAAGCTGAGAGAAATCTGGAAATGACAAATGTAGGAGCTGGAAGAAGGAGCTCATAGGCAAGCGTAACCAACAGGATATCAGAGGTGCTAAAGACATGATGGAAGAAATAAGTGTTTACTCTAGAAAACTCCTGGCAGAAAACCTGCAGAATTTCTGGGACACTGAGCAAAGAAAAAAAAATCTATGCTTTGTCTTGGGCCCTTTTCCTTCTGTTTCTTTTATCCAATTCTGCATGTTAGCTTCGGTTTTATCTTATTATCCTATTTTTATTGTATTATCATCATCCTCAATTTACTCAGGAGATCTTGTCTTTTTCTACTTCCCATGTAGATTAGATCCATGTGTGTCTCTCTTAGGGTCCTCATTGTTGTCTAGGTTCTCTGGGGTTGTGAACTGTAGACTGGTTTTCTTTGCTTTACGTATAAAAGCCTCTTATGCATAAGTACATTATGATATCTACTTTCTGGGTCTGGGTTACCTCACTCAATATGATGTTCTCTAGATCCATCCATTTGCCTGCAAATATCAAGATGTCATTGTTTTTCTGCTGTGCAGTACTCCATTGTGTAAATTGCCACATTTTCCTTATCCATTCTTCAGTCGAAAGACCTTTAGGTTGTTTTCAGGTTCTGACTATGACAAACAATGCTGCTATGAACATTGTGGTATGATTGAGCATCCTTTGGGTATATACCCAAAAGTGGTATTGCTGGGTCTTGAGGAAGGTTGTTTCCTAATGTTCTGAGAAATTGCCATATTGATATCCAAAGTGGCTGTTCCAGTTTGCACTCCCAGCAGCAATGCAGAAGTGTTCCCTTTACCCCACAACCTCTCCAGTGTAACTTGTCATCAGTGTTTTTGATACTGCTCATTTTTACAGGTGTAAGATGGAATCTCAGAGTTGTTTTTATTTGCATTTCTCTGACGGCTAAGGATGTTGAGCATTTCCTTAAATATTTTTCAGCCATTTTAGATTCAACTGTTTAGGTCTGTACCCCATTCTTTTTTTTTAACTGAATTATTTGCTCTTTTGATGACTTATTTCTTTAGTTTTTTTTGTATATTTTGGATGAGCACTCTGTCTGATGTGGGGTTGGTGAATATCTTTTCCCATTATGTAGGCTGCCCTTTTGTCTTTTTGACCATGTCCTTTGCTTTACAGAAGCTTTTAAGTTTCAGTAAGTCTCATTTATTAATTGTTTCTCTCAGTGTCTGTGCTGATGATATTAAATTTAGGAAGTGGTCTGTGCCAGTGCATTTAAGTGTACTTCCCACTTTCTCTTCTATGAGGTTCAGTGTGGCTGGCTTTATGTTGAGGTCTTTGATCCATTTGGACTTGAGTTTTGTGCACGGTGATAGATATGGATCTATTTCCATTCTTCTACATGTTGATATACAGTTTTGCCACCACCATTTTTTAAATATGCTTTCTTTTTTCCATTTTATATTTTTTGCTTCTTTGTCAAAAATCAGGTTTTATAGGTGTGTGTATTAATATCTGGGATTTGGATTTGGTTCCATTGGTCCTCCTGTCTGTTTTCAGTGTTGTAGCTCTGCAGTAGAGTTTGAAGTCAGGGATTGTGATGCCTCCAGAAGTTTTTTATTGTACAGGATTGTTTTGGCTATCCTGGATTTTTTGCTCCCACAGAGATTGCTTGCTTGGTACTCTTTCTCCTGAGGTTGCTGTTTGGGGCCTGCTCTGGCAGAGGCTCAGGCCTACTCCAGTGGAGGTACCTGTATTGGGCCTGCTCCCTCAGAGATCTCTCCCTTGTACCTCCTGTTTATTTTCTTATGAGAGTCAGAAAGGGAATGGATTCAGATGGGAGGGAAGGAGCAATAGGAGAAAAACCATGATCATGATATATTATGTAAGAAAAAATGTTTTTAATAGGAGGGGGAAATGTTCATGGGGCTGTAGAGACAGCTCAGCAGTCACCACTGGGTACTCCTCCAGAGGTCCTCAGCTTCATTCCCAGCACCACCTGGCAGGTTACACTCGAGTGTCATCCAAGTCCTAGAAGATCCAATACCTTCTTTTGGCCTCTCTGGCCATCAGGCATTTACATGGTACACAGGTGTACATGCCAACAAAATACTCATGCACAATAAAAATAAATATATTTTAGACCAAAAGTTCAGTTTAAATTAACATTTTTAATACTGGTCTTATTACTTAGAATCATAATAAATACGAATGAAATGGTTTCTTATTATTTTCCATTACCCCCCTCCCACCTTCTGTAAAGAAAATAGGATAGGAGGCCTCTTTACCAAGGGTGGGGGGTAAATGAAAAGGAGGGAAGTGGGTAAAATAACAAGGATATCTAAAAAAGCCATGAGAAATTATACTACTTATCTAAAATATAAAATGCACATAATTATGGCATATGTGTGTATGTATATTGTGTACACAAATACTTAATGAGCTTTTCTCACCAGGCTTGTTGGTGCTCCCTCCAAAATCAAAAGAACACCTAACAAAAATAGCTAGCCTAGACACAAGAAGCCCTCTTTTGAGTTGTTGGCTATGCCATCCAAGAGACTCACAGCTACAGAGTTGTTTATCAATGAAATATTATAGTCTTTCCTAATCAAAACATTGGAGCACATGGCAATTGCATATATTCTAGTAGGTGCAAAGGGTGCCTCCCAAGAACTACCATATTTTCAAAGCTGCTTGGGGATAATCTGTAAATAGCTTTGGAATCAGAAAAATCTGCTATAAATCCTGTGCCCACCCCAATTAGCAGCATAGTTTAGGAAACAGTTTTCATCCGTAATTGCTTTTCTATACAAAGCTGAAATTATATTACCTACCAATAAAATGGTGCATATTAAATTTGAGAAGAAATTAAATTAGGCAACATATGATAACAGTTTATCATTTCTAGCACAAGTAAATGTCAAATAGGTGAAAGCTATGCATCAGTATTGTTTTTCCTAAGGGCTTTGGTGCATGATTTTGAAGAACATACTTTGAAGTGTGTAGATATTGCCTACAGTTCAAGGCCAAGTAGGCACTAGATGTTCAGTATCAGGAAGTTCCTGGTCAGCAGAAAACACTCCCTCTGCTACCATCAAGCCTATGGCAGACATCACTATATGAGCATGATACTCTTCCCCATCAAGTCTTAACTTCTTGCCAGCCAATGCTTTTGAGAACAATGGATCAGATTTTTGGTTTGAAGTTCCTGATGCCAGCAAATGGGACTGAAAGCTGATTTTGTGGTGGTTTATACCTGTATTCCTAGCACTTAGGAAGAGTCCAGAGGACCTCAAGTGAGAGGTTAGCCTGGCCTCCATAAGTTTAAGCTAGCCTCTCTAAATTTCCAACCTGACTAGTCTAAAAGAAGACTGGGATTGGGGAAGTGTGGATATATGTTCTGGGTATATGTTCAGAGGTGATTGGCACCTGGGATCTTGACCGGAGGGAAAAGACATGCTGTGAATCCACATGGGACCCATGCAGAAGCAGAGAGCATGGATGAAGAAGAGAAGAAGGACAGCTGCTGCTAGGTGAGTTGCCTTCTTCTCTGGGTGATTATATCTAATCGCTGCTGCCATTCATGGGCATAGATTCCAGTCCTATCACCCTTTCAATGTGCACTCACTAGTAGTGACTCTCCAGAAACTTCATAGATTCCAGTCCTATCAGCCTTTCAATGTGCACTCACTAGTAGTGACTCTCCAGAAACTTCATAGATTCCAGTCCTATCAGCCTTTCAATGTGCACTCACTAGTAGCGACTCTCCAGAAACTTCATAGATTTCAGTCCTGTCAATAAGCCTTTCAATGTGCACTCACTAGTAGTGACTCTCCAGAAACTTCATAGATTCCAGTCCTATCAGCCTTTCAATGTGCACTCACTAGTAGTGACTCTCCAGGAACTTCATAGATTTCAGTCCTGTCAATCAGCCTTTCAATGTGCACTCACTAGTAGTGACTCTCCAGAAACTTCTGTCTTTCAATGTTGAACAGGAACTGCCATGTCATTTCACTTTCTGGATTGGAAACATTCATTCTATGCCGCTCCACTGTGTAGCTGACCATTGTTTAATGACCTAGATTTGTCATATAAAACAAACCAATAAATCACCCTTTAATAAGTCTCTCTCTCTCTCTCTCTCTCTCTCTCTCAAGCTATTCTGTTTCTCTGGGGAACTCTGTCTAATAAACCTGGACCACTTAGTGAAATGCTGTCTTTAAAACAATTAAAGGAGGGACTGGAGAGATGGCTCAGCAGATCAGAGCACTAGGTACGCTTCCCAAGGACCCAGGTTTCGCTCCCAGCACCCACATAGCAGCACACAACTAGCCCTGTAGGGCCTCCAACACTTTCTGGCCTCAGGAATCACTAAGTATTATACATGCAATCAAAGCATCCATATACATAAGATAATTCAAAAAATAAATAAAAAAGACAGCTTGAACTCTGAATGTATAAAAGTTTATTTAAAATATGTGATTTTCTCTAAAGGAGAGTGGCAGTAAAATCATTTTTATAAGAGGCATGACTGTGGTTTTCAGCCGTGAAAACATTGTGAAGGGCACCAATCTAACATGATTTAGAACAGGAAGAAAGTTGAAAGCTTAAAAATGTAAAAATAACTCCAAAAGTATAAGATGTAGCATTACACAGATTTCTCCTGGTTAAATATTACATGATAAATTTTGTCCCCCCCAAAATAAAATTTGAAGTCCTAATCCCACATAACCTAGAATGACCTTATTTGGAAATAGAGCCCTTCTAAGTACACTTCATTAAGCTAGGTCATACTGGAGCAGAATGGACTTGCGATCCAATATAAAAGGTGTTCTGGAAAACATACGCTATGAAATGACACGAAGATGCCTGAGAAGATGAGGACTGCAGTTAGAGTCATGTTGTCACAGGTTCAAGAGCACAGGAAGCACCAGACAAGAGTCAAGGAGGAATTCTTCCCGAAGTCTGCAAAGAATGATCTACCAACCTGGCCCTCTGTTTCAGACTTCCAGTCTACAGGGTGGCCGATAAACCACCATTGGCTCTACTAAACTGCTCGGTTGGTAGCACTTCATTATGTCTTCTCCGGGAAAGTGATGGGGGGGGGGGCTAGGCAAACAAGGTTGTTCCACACAGGACCTAAATGAGCAGTTTCGATTCCCACAATCAACTTCAGGAAATGCAGCCTCAAGTTCAGCATCACCTGAGCCCTCTGTTGGGAAACCCAGGAAGGCAAGGGGAGCTCCTTCTCAAGTGGACCTACAGCATGCGCCTTACAGATGTAGTGCGCCTGTTCTTGGAGATTAGGGCAGAAGTCCCGTCACCCTTTCTCTGGCAGATAAAATGTCTAGATCAAATGTCCCTTCATCCTCATGGAAGTGAAAGGAGAAAGTTTGAAGTGGGCGAGAACTTTCCGGTGGCTCACTCTGGCAGGATAAACCATCCTCAAACTATCCATATCGCAAATCCTACATCCTGCGCATAAAGCAAAGGGGGCTTTGCGAATGTGACAAAACTCAGGACCTTAAGAGGCAGCAAGAATCCTGTAGGAGCCAGCTGAGCCCAGTCTCCTCACGTGTGCTCTTAGAGCAGAGAAGGATGGATGGTACACGGAAGGTCTAAGTGGGGCTTTGGCAGATGGAGAAAACTCTGTCCATCAACTCTGATCGCGGAAACCATGTAAGAACCTGGACTTTCTGGCATCTTCACTCATCCTGACTTTCCTATCTTGTGGTTAGGCATCTAAATCCTCTGCCTCTCTTATCTGTAAATTTCTACCTGCCGTGGATCCCTATGATGTCTCTGTATGCACCTGGACAAGGCAAACATATCCTCATGGCGGACTTCTTTCCCCACCCATTTCAATATTGAGAGAAAACATTTTTCTCTCCTAATAGGTAGGAAAACACTCTTAAAATGAGTTTTTATAATATTTATAAATTCTAAAGTCAGAAAAACGTCCCAATTATTTTTCTCTCAATAGGGTACCATTTGTGCATCTGATATATTAGTTTTAACTAACTTGCTGTAGACTGTAGTCAGGCAAAACTTGTGGTAATTTACACAAACATTTCTCCAGAAGAAATTTTTAATATGACAGATAAGGACTCATTTATTTCAGAAGAAGAGAAGTGGTATCTGAGTGACTATCCATCCCCAAGTCACTTTACGTTGTATTTAAAAGAGCTACATGAAAATGTCTTTATGGATAATGATATTACTAAATAAAAAACAGTGAGTGAAATGATTTAAGGACTTCCAGCAAATTCCCAGTGCTAAAATAAGGGTGTTTATAGGTGGGCACGTGTGCAAATTCTCTATCTGTGCAGAAGGAGTTGTGAAATGTCCTGACTGGTTCCACCCACATCGGGAGCTTGTCAGTTCTTCTGCACATAAGATAAAATGAATGGCTTCTGTTGCAAGAGAGGGGGCTCACCCTGGCAGCAAGGGTCCTCACTCCAAGTTCCTGATGTGAAGCAATATCATGCAGGCAGTTATCACTTCACCTCTCCTGCCCCTTAGAAAAAGCATTAGAAGTATGTGTGTGTGTGTGTGTGTGTGTGTGTGTGCGCGCGCACATGCATGCATGAAGGGAATGTACACAGGCTTGAAAAATGTACAAAATAAGTGGTTCTAAAACTAAAATAGTTTGGAAATCCCCAAACATCTCAGGCTGTTGCCAAGACTATAGGCTGCTCTCCGCAAACTGAGAGCAAGGCCCCATTGCTGAAGACAATAGCTACAGAACTCATACGAGCTGGTGCTACCTGGAGCCTTCGGCCCAGTGTTCTACTGTCTTTGGTATGAGAAGGTACTCTGCAGACTATCAAAAGAGAAACCTAAATACCAACTGAGCCACCAAACCTTTGACTTACAATTTGTCTTGATTGCAAAATATACTAGGGCAATGGTGACACAAAGCTTGTGGGAGTAGCTGACCAATATCTGACTTGACTGGAGGCCCACTCCATGAGATAGGACCCATACTCAACATTGCTTGGGTGACCAAGGACCAGAGACTAGATAGCCCAGGGACCTAGAGTAAAGTTAAAGAATACTGACCTTTAAAAATGTAACAAGAGGAGAGCCTTGTCCAACTTCTATATGATGGCTTTTGTTTTATCTTATTATATTTTATTTTGTGAATAATTATAGCCATTCAAAATTTCTCATTAAAATATAAAATAAATAAAAATAAAAAATAAGTAGAGATTCTATAATTGGATTCTTCCAGCAGGGTCATAGGTAGGTAGGGATGAGAAAGGTAGAGTTAGAGGAAACAAAACACATGGCCGTCATGAGGTTGAGGGAATGGATGTAACACGAGGGCTGGCTCATTGGGGTTACTGTCCACCTGGTACCCCGCAGCCAGCAAGCCCCAAAGAAAATCACACAGAGGTCTCCATAAGATTATAAACTGATTTTCCCATTAGCTCAGGCTTCTTACTAGCTCTTATAACTTATATTAATCGATTGTTCTCATCTATGTTAGCCACATGGCCAGTACTTTTTCTCAGCCGGACAGCTTACATGTTGCCTCCTTGGTGATCTGCGCAGGAATGCCAAGGGAGTTTCCTGCTTCCCAAATTCTTCTGTTCTCCCCTCTACTTCCTGTCTGGTTTTCCCGCCTATACTCCCTGTCTGGCCAATCAGCATTTTTTTAGAACATGATTGACAGAATATAAAATATTCTCCGCACCAAATGGGTACTGGTGCCTGAGTTCAATGCTAAAGAAGCAGCCCTATCTGTGAGTTCTACTTAACGAAAACCTAATTATTCCATGGCACTATCTCAGCCAGGGTCTGTGTTGACATCTGTGACTCCTCATGCCTTCAAAGGCCATGCTGATACCAGGGGTCTGGGGTGCCACCTGGGGTCATGTTAGTGTCTGAAGGGCCATGCCAATCTGGCTGAACTGTACTGCCACCTGAGCCCATGGTGACAGGAGGGCCTGGGTTGCTGCAGAGGACCATGTCTGGGTCCGTAGTCCTACCACAGCAATGGTCTCTATTGATGCCCATGGCACACGCTGCCACCGAAGGCCACATGGATGTCTGTGGTCTACGTCACTACTTGTGCCCATACTGGTGTCTGAGGACCATGCTGCTGCAGGTGCCAAGCTGATCTCAGTGGCCTGCTGCTACACAGGGCTATGATGTCATCTTGGCCATGACTGCCACCAAAGGCCACGTCTGAGTCCATGGCCCTACTATAGCCAGGGTCTGATTGATGTTTATGGCTCCCATTACCACAGAGGGCTAGGTGGGTACTTGGGGTCTGGTCAGTCACCTGAACCCATGTTGGTATCCAAGGACCATGCTGCTGCTGGGGCCATGCTGATCTGAGTGACCTGTATGCCACCTAGGGACATGGGCACATCTGGGCCCTAGCTTCTGCCAAGGATCCTACTCTAGCTGGAGTCTATGTTACTGTTCATGGCCCATGTTACCACAGGGAGTCTTAGGAACCATGTTTATTGAAATTGGGAGGCCCGTGCAGAACTGACCCCACCTTTCAATGGTCCTGTCCTTGACTATGGTAGCTGTCCTTGACTCTTGCTGGGCACTAAAGTAGGAGACCTGGCCAGACCCCCATGGGAAAGCCTTCCCTGTCCCCCACATTTCTCACCATGAATGGGTAGGTGTGGGAGAACTAGCCCCACGGCATGTCTCTGCCCCTCGCCTGAAGGGGATGGTCCCAGTGACTAGACTGACCAGATTAGCTACCACCTAGACCAACATTCTGGGCTTTGGGTTGTTCCACGCCAACGTCAGGAAGAAACCAGTCCTGCAGAATGATAGCTGTAGGATTTCCAGGGGGTCCAGTGATGATAGCGAGCTGGTGCAGGAGACTTGCCTGTTCAGTCAATCATGTTTTAAATAAATGCTGATTGGCAGGTAGGAAGTGTGGGTGGGTCAACCAGACAGGAAGTAGAGGCAGGGCAAGGAGAAAGTCTGGGAAGCAGGAAGCTTTCCTGGCATTCCTGCGCAGATCTCCAACAAGGCAACATGTAGCAGCCCAGCTGAGAGAAGGTACTGGCCATGTGGCTGACAATGGGTTAATATAAGTTATGGGAGCTGGTAGGAAGACTGAACTAATGGGCCAATCAGTGTATAACCTAATGTAGACTCT
>JAQHUG010000131.1:3370934-3415386 GCA_028555095.1 Dicrostonyx torquatus
GATATTGCTTGGTAAACTAAAGACCCACGTGGTCAGAAAAAGAGAGATATACAGTAAGGAGAGCTTCAAAGAAAAAACCTGAATGGTTTACTATGTGTGAAAAATATATGCAAGCAAAAGGATCTTAATGTTAAAAAAAAAAAGAAATAAGATAAAGGAAAAGAGAGTAGTTGGGTGTGGTGGTACACACCTTTAAACCCAACACTTGGGAAACGGAGGCAGAGTGACCTCTGTTGATTTCAAGGTGTGGCAGCACACACCTTTAATCCCAGCACTGGGGCAGCAGAGACAGGCAGATCTCTGTGAGTTCAAGGACAACCTCGTCTACAGAGAGTGAATTCCAGGACAAAGGCAGACAGAAAACCTGTCTCAAAAAGCCAAAAGTTAAAAGGAAAAATGAAAGAACTAGAGGCTAAAATAATGCCACATAAGATGGAAAATACACAGAGAATCTTGATACTGTATGCTATTATGTTCTCTTTGAATTGTTTGACTTCTGAGGAAGGAACAACAGCTGCTAAAAGACTCTTGTTTGTAAATGCTGCTGAATTAACCAAGGAATGTATTTCAAAAATACCTTGGTTTCAAAACTGAAGTCAAAAGGTATGTTACTTTGGAGAAGAGATTTTCCTTTTGTTTCCACAGGAGATGAGAGGCTGTGGATTCATTCTGAGTTAAGAAAACTCAGGTTTCATCAAGGAAGACCACCTGAGAAATCTCCAGTAGGAACAGATGGCCCGGATGTCTTGAGTTCTACATCCAGAACAGATTCAAGATGCTGCCTGAGATGATGAAGCCTCACAGGATACTCCAGTCAGGACTTGATCCTACTTCTAAATTTTCTTTAGGTCCTCTTAAAGATTATTAGCACCCCCAACCAGTGGAAGTAGCCTGGAATACTACGCCCACATTCCCAAAAAATGGACATTTTCCTTTGTTTTGTTTTTTTTTTTTTAAAAAGAGGGGGAAGTGGTGCAGGAGACATGCCTGTTCAGTCAATCATGTTTTAAATAAATGCTGATTGGCAGGTAGGAATTGTGGGTGGGTCAACCAGACAGGAAGTAGAGGCAGGGCAAGGAGAAAGTCTGGGAAGCAGGAAGCTTTCCTGGCATTCCTGCGCAGATCTCCAACAAGGCAACATGTAGCAGCCCAGCTGAGAGAAGGTACTGGCCATGTGGCTGACAATGGGTTAATATAAGTTATGGGAGCTGGTAGGAAGACTGAGCTAATGGGCCAATCAGTGTATAACCTAATGTAGACTCTCTGTGTGATTTTCTTTGGGGCTTGCTGGCTGTGGGGTACTGGGCGGGACAGAAACTCCAACGAGCAGGACCCTCATGTTACAGCGTGACAGAGGCCTTGAGCCACAGCAATGACTCATTACAATGACATTTGAAGGTGGGGATGATTGGACAAACAGGTATACTGTGTGACCTGCTGCAGCACCCAGGGCCACGACAGCTAATGAAAAGGTGTTGGGAAGATGGAGGAGTAAGGGGAATGTTTTTGTCTGGGGACATGCTGCAGGAGGGGAGGACAGATCTGGAGGGACTGGGATGTGAGTCCAATTAGTGTTCATGCCATGAAATTTCCAAAGAATCAATAAAGAATTAATATATATATATTATTTGATAGTACAACCTAATAATAATTCAAAGTATTTGATAGTATAACCTAATAACTTAAGTAGTATAAATACTCATAAATTTTAGGAAATGTTGGAGGAAGCTGCCTTCTAACAGGAAACTGTCAGAGACCATATTATGTCTTAGAGAGAAAAGTAGAATTGGGGTGATTTTTTTCTTTGTAAATACCCTGCGTTTTTGGCTGGCAGAGGGACAGCTTCTTCTCAGTGTTTGCCTGTTTGGAACGTGGGTCCAGAAAGGTGGTTCCTGTCTTCCCTTTCAGGGACTAGGGAGGATTTTTAAAAGTGGACACAATTATTTCATTTTCTTTTCAGTTGATCATATATTTGAGGCAAGTGGCCTTATCTTGGTTAATAATCGTGACAGGAAGTCTCCAACAGCTTTGGGGAAGGGTCTTGGGTGAAATATGGATGGACCATTTCTCCCGGACATGTATTCCATGTTGTAATGAGGGCTCATGATGTCAGGGACTCCGCCATTACTATCACGGCTGCGGCAGAGACTGCCAGAGAAGACATGTGGAAAAGTACTGGGGCCTTATATTTACATCTGAGTTTCTAAAATCCTGATCTGTGCTGTACCATCTCCACACTTCATGCTTTGTGAGAGATTGGCTGCAGCCGACAGAGCAATCTGCTTTTGTCTCTTGCAGCTAAGAACAACCTCATTAAAATTAGAATGATTGAGTGCTAGAATAAACTTCTTAAAGAACTTTTAGATTACAATGTTAAGGGATTGTCTAAAACTAATTTCAATATTAAGTATGGCGAATCAACAAAAATCAATAACGGAAATACAGCCCACTATACAGCACACACTGCAGTGCATCCTTAGCTAGTAATACAGACAAGATGAGTGGCAGCAAAAACAAACATTTCTTGGAGTATTAATAAGCAAAAGGAAACATATTGAATGAACTTTACAGAATTTATCCTGACCCCAAAATTAAGAATAACTTTCTGCTATTGAGAAAGGCTCTATTATTTCAGGAGCTGATGAATTAGCTGTGGATTACTATGAGATTCTGGTTTATTCAAACTTAAAATGTTAAGGAATAAAATCTATAATCTATAATGACTGGATTGCAATTTTTAAAAGCAAATGACTCAGGAAAAGAGACGTCACCATATTTCAATTATAATTTCATTTATATTTCCGTACTTCATCACTAGGGACCCCTATTACCTTTTCTGTTTGATCCTATGTGAGGTTTTCACATTTGGCATCTGACGAGTGCAAGAATATTGGTTGTAATAAAGAGCAAATATAGAAAACTAATGGAAAACTAAATTTATGTTAAACATGAAAAATGAGTAAAGAATGAAAATTCAATGGCAGAGAAAAATGCAAATCTTATTCAACTCATGTTTCCTCTAAAATACATTTTTCTGAAATGGCCCCACCTTGATTATTTAAAGCCTTTAGTGTATCATATAAGTGAAAATTCAATGAAAATAAATCCTATGAACTTTGAGTATTAGACAAATAGCTCATGTACTAGTTATCACTGATAGAAGTTAATTTGACACAGACTAGAGTCACCTGAAAAGAGGGTTAATATTGATTAGTTGTCTTTTCATGTTGGTCTTTGTCTATAAGAGACAGACTTGATTGTTAATAATGGAGGAGGGCCTACTCCTGCCTCTGCAGTAGCACCAGTCCCTGGATAGGTGGTCTTGGGCTTGATAAGAAGGCTAACTATGCATTAGCTTACAAGTGACTGTGAGAGCAAGCAATGTTCCCCATGTTTCTGTCTTCATGTTCCTGCTCGAATTCTTGCCTGAATTCCTTCAATGATGGATTGTAATGTAAGGAGAAATAAATCCCTTCCTCTCCGAAGTAGCTTTTGATCTAAATATATTATCATAGCAACAAAAAGGAACCTGCAACATCTCACACGTAATCATTCCCATAACCAGAATGTGATTAATATCATAATGGTTAGGAGTAGCTTAGATGTTCTCCATATACTGAATTCCTGACTTACTGAGTAGGCTAGGAATTCACAGTGAAGAGATAATTTTTTAAATTTATTTTTGTTGAATCATGTGTGATGGCTCATGCTTTTAATCCTAGCACTTGGGAGGTAGAAGCAAGTGTCTCTCTGTAAATTCAAGCTCAGCAAGGCTACATAATGAGACCTTGTCTAAAAATTACATTTAACTTCTTTTTCTTTCTAGAAACCTAGTGTTAAATGCTTGAAGTATATAAATAAATACTTTATTATTGGCTTCTATAGTGGTAAGGACAGAATCTTGAAAACTTACTAAACAGAGTTCTGAGTTTGTTTCTGGCACTCATTTCCACATAAGGATGACTCATTTTCATTATTGAAAGGTGATAAAAATAATTTTATAAATTTACTAGAAGTAAGCAATCCTCCCCAAAAGCTTGTTTCTATTATTAATATAATATAAGGAAGACATAATTAGTCAAATAAAGCAAAAGAGATCAAAGTTAATAAGTCACAAAAACAGCATCTATAAAGTAAGTTTAAATATGTAGCCTCATAGTGAATAAGTATGGAAGTCTAATGATCTGTGATCATTGCTACTTCAAAGATGGTAGCCTGTTCTTAGAGTTCATACAACAGAAGGGGGGAGTTCGGCAGGATCTAAAGAATATCTCTCAAACAGCTGTTATAATATTAAAGTGAAATTTGGATAAAGCATAAAATACCTTGGTATAAGTTGAACATATTTATGGAGAATAGGACTAGAGAAAGGAAACAGGTTTGTGACAACCTTTATACCTAAATGAAGCTATTAAAAGTGAAAACGTAAGAAAAGGAGATACATCAAATATGATACTATAGTTAGAAAAAATGTCACAGGTTGAGAAAAAGAATAAGATCTAGTTAAAGCAACTTACTGTCAGTTGTGATGAAGTAAATGTGACTGTGGCATATACAAGAAGAGTGATGGCTTAAATAAGAGCTCATTAAAACACAGATTGACACCACATCATACCTGAACTGCTGCTATTTTAGTGAGTGTCAGCACTAGACTGCGTACAGCTACCATCCACTGGTTTCTTTCACATTTTTTTAGTTAGAATATAATTCAAGCATGCCCCTTGAACACTTATACTCAACAAGTTGAATTACTAAACCTGGTTATGCATATGTCTTTCTGCCTTGGACTGTATAGTTCTCTCTCTATAAGACGTCCACAGCTTTTGAGCCCACCTCAAGGTCTCTTTCCTTGGGAAACTATTCCTTGCCATTCAGAAACCGTAGACAGTTGCACCATTTCATGTATCTGACTCAAGAAGAGATCTTTTTAGCTACTCACAATCCGGCATTTTAAAATGAAGGTCAGAAATTTTGGACAAAACCACGAAGGTCTCTCTATTGATTATAGGACGGAATTAACGAAAAGGATGACTTTTGGTTCCCATTTGTCAATAAACACAATGAACTGTTATTATTCTAATTTTATTCTGAAACATTTAATAATGTGGGCTAATGATCTTTGATCAAGCAGAAAGACTCTTCATAAAGTAGAAACACTGAAGAATTCTCTTCAGAGAAACTTCCGTTCATCTGTAGTCAGTGAAATTTCAATGATCTCATGACAAGTACTACCCACACTCCGCTTTGCACATGCCTTTCGGAGAAACAGCCAAACTTGAGACCACAAAGGAAGCTTATTCTGTGGCTCAAATAGGAAACTAACAGTTGCCCTTCTCCATCTAAAAACCCTAGTTACAGACTCAGTGGCATCATGAGGAACAATAATTTCTGCCTTTTTCTCATGAACAAAAGGAAGAAACAAAGTCATGGTAGAGCTGAAACATTTAGAACCTCAAAGTGAGTTTCAAGCCTGAAGCAATCAGAAAAAATTCCTTCTCAGAAGAGAATTTTGTAGACAAAGATGTGTAGTTCTGCTTTTGAAACTTAGCAATTATTTTAAGAGACAGTTTGATAGAAAATTAAGGATACAGGTGTCTCAGGAAAAGAACGGCAATGGACATGCTGAAGTGGACAAGGGGAAGCTCAAGAAACCTCAGCCCTACACTAAGAACCACAGGAAACTAAGGATTGCTCAGAGAGGGAGAAACAGTCTTTCCTAGAGCACACCAGGTGATTGTCTGATGTCAAGTGATTAGTCCTGAATCATGCACACAAGTAACACATGCAAACTGAACTAATTTTATATAAGTATATGCAATATATATGATATATATGTCATAAATATATATGAAATTATATATATATATATATATATATTAGAAAAGAGGCCATGAATTTAAAAGGTAGGAGGCAGAGTTATATGGGAGGGTTTGGGAAGAGGAAAGGAAAGGGAGAAATGATGCAATTATATTATAATCTCAAAAATAAAAAGAATTCATGTAAAACAAAAAAATGCAGATGTGTTGTGAAGAATTATTTTAATTATGCCTTGGAAATTTTCTTATATGATTTATGAATCATAATCTCTAAGGATTAGAAAATGCTATATTTGTCCCTAAATGAGCCTATTTTTTATTTTTCTACAGTTTAAGAATTTGTGATTCAACTGGTATCACACCCTCTCCTCCTAAGACTCATTACTACGGCAGAGGAGGAGTCAAAAAGATTCTAAGAGCCAGAAGCAGCAGGACAGCAAGGAAGCAGGACTTAGTGAACATAGCAGGGCGGTTGCACATGCAAAATGACAGCAGTTGAGAGAGCATGCTCAAGCTGGCCAAAACTCTATCATAGAGAGGAAAGGTGAGCACCAAGCCCCAGCCCTATCTAAGGAGTTACAGGTAACTGACAGCTTCTGGAAGGAGATCCAGCCTTCTTAAAGATATGGCCTTTGATAGGTCATCATGCTCCAGAGGAAGATGACGTAGTCAAGGGTGTATGATGAGTTTTCCTTTTAAAGAAAACAGGTGGGCAGAAGAGCTGGGGAAGGAAGGTGAATATGATTAAAACATTATGTGATGCCAGTCCAAGCAGTAGGGATAAAGCCTGGTCCCACTGCCAGGGGCCCACAGAGTGCCCCAGCCTCACAACTGTCCCCACAACTAGAGGGCCTAGTTTGGTCCTATGCAGGTTCCCCCGCTATCAGTCCAGAGTGTTTAAGCTCTCAGTAGTTCAGGTCAGCTCTCTCTGTGGGTATCACTATCACGGTCTTGACCCCTTTTCTTGTATTATCAATCTTCCCTCTCCTGAACTGGTCTCCAGTAGCCTGACCCAGTGCTTCGATCTAGATCTCTGTATTTGCTTTCATCATTTGCTAGACAAAAACTCTATGATGACAATTAGGGTACTCATCAATCTGATTACAGGGGAAGGCCACTTTATGTAGTGGTATTTCATTTATATTTTAATAAATAAAACTTGCCTGAAGATCAGAAAAGTAAAAAAGTCCCACTGGTCAGCCTTGCAGACCAGGCAGCCATGACACATCTTTAATCCCAGTAGCCACAATGACACATACACCCTTAATCCCAGTAGCCACACTAGCTTGCAATATAAACCAGGTGGCAGGGGTGCACGCCTTTAATCCCAGAACTAGAGAGGATTATAAAATGAGAGGAGACAGCTCTCAGTCATAGTCACATTCTGACGTTTTCTGAAGGAGGGTTCACTGTTTTTGGAGTCAGGTCGAGTTAAGAGCAAGTGACTGGCTGCTTTGCTTTTCTGACCTTCAGGTTGAACCCCAATTTCTGTCTCTGAGTTTTTATTAATTGTGCTTCAAATTTAGGCATCCTCTCCGTTGTTACTTAGAGTCTTAGCTGGGGTCATTCTTGTGGATTCTGGGGAATTTTCCTAGTGCCATGTTTCTCACTAACTTTTTAATGGCGCTCTCAACCAAGGTATCTTTCCTTTCTCTCCCTCTCTGTCCTTCTCCCTTCTTGAGCATCCTGTTCCCTCATGTTCTCCTTCTTCTTATCCCCTCCCCCTCTCCATACTCCAAATTTTTTCAGGAGATCTTGTCTGTTTCCCCTTCCCAGGGGGGATCCATGTATGCCTCTCTTAGGGTTCTCCTTGTTACCTAGCTTCTCTGGGCTATGGACTCTAATATCTACTTATGAGTGAATACACACCATGTTTTTATATCTGGGTCTAGGTTACCTCACTCAGGATAGTTTTTTCTAATTCCATTCATTTGGCTGCAAATTTCAAGATGTTATCGCTTTTTATCGCTGAGTAGTTCTCCACTGCGCAAACGTACCACATTTTCTTTATCCGTTCTTCGGTTGAGGGCAATAGGTTGTTTCTAGGTTCGGGCTATTATGAATAATGTTACACATTTTCTTTGGAGCAATACCTTGCTTAGCCTAGCTATAGGAGGGCAGGACCTTGGTCCTGCCTCAAAGTGAAGTGTCAGACTTTGTTGACTCCCCATGGGAAGCCTTACCCTTTCTAAGGAGTGGATTGTGGGGAGGGAAGAAGGATGAGGTGGGAGGAGCAGAGGCAGTGGGAAGGGAGATAATGATGTAAAATGAGAAAAGTTCTGAAGACTGGAGCTGAAGAGACCATTCAGCTATCAGGAGTGTGTACTGCTCTTGCAGAGGACCTGAGTTCTTTATCTAGCACCAATGCTAGGGGGCTCATGGCATCAACCTGTGTCTCCAAGGGGTCCTGCTGTCTCGTGTTGCCTCCTTCAGTTCCTGCACTCATGTGCATATAACCACACACACATACACACACACACACACACGCACCACACACACATGCACACACACACTTAAATAACATCAAACACTGCCAACACCAGCTAGCAATGTTACAAGAGCATCCAGAGTTCCCATTCATTTTTGAAGTGTAAATTTACATGGCCAGTTTGGGAAACTCACCGACAATATTGGGTATAGATTTAGTTTTCATTTTATATTTTTAAAATTATTTATTTTTATGGGTGTGGGAGTTTTGTCTGCATATGTGCCTATACATGCTGTGTATGTAGTACCCCCAGAAGCCAGAAGAGGGCATTTGGATTCGGATTTCCCAGGACTGGAGTTACATAACTGGAGTGCTGGGAATCAAACTCTGGTCCTCTGGGGGAGCAGATAGTGTTCCTAACAGCTGAGCTATTTCTCCAGCCCATAGTTCTCTTTTCAAGCACTTTGGTGTCAATGGAGGTGGATCATCTAATTCAGATGTGGTTAATCAGCATTTAAGGGTTTCAAACCAGGAGCTTCCACTAAAATAGCAGCCAGATCAAGTATGAAAGATACTCACTGGACTTCTCCTCTCCAAAGGCAGCGGACACTTCAGAAAGTGAAAATGCTCCCTGACAAAAAGAAATCGCTTAAAGACAAGACGAGTGATGGTTGAGAAATGTGGCTGCCTGGATGTGTTCCTTAGCCACCTCCATCTGATCTCTATAGAGTGTAGTAGGTGAGCCTACCAGCTCACCACTGTCAATCACTGCCTTAGAAGCAGAGCTGGGGTCACCTTTCTCTTACTGATGGAAAACATTATAACGGATTCAGGAGGATTAGTTTTTATGTCTTTGTACTTTTTCTTGAGGCATTGTAGATGCATAAAATGACAGAGAAAGAGATTCCAGTCTCCAGCAGAGCGGGTTTGATGACTCGTAGCACCAACTGACAAGTCTTGCTTTCACGATAGTATTGCCATTCACCACAGTCCCTTACTTCAGAATGTAATGTTAAGTATAGCTTTCTCTGATCCCCATGAGTTCAGAGAGTGAGACCTCGATTACAATCAATTACAGGCAATGGGGATTGCCACACAGTGAAACTGCCCACAAAGAAGGGGGTTGTTAAGCTGAGCCAACGCTGCTTATGAACAAGTAGAGCAACCTCTTGTTTGAAACATCCCGACTCTGGAATGTAGAAAGGAGTTCCACAGGCAGCACAGACTGTATTAAACCTGTCACAACCAATCCCAGTCCCTCCAGTTTCTAGCTATTCTCTTCAATAGCATTAACTACCTTGTCCAAACTAGAGCCTGTTCACCCACACAACAGAGGGATAAATAGTACCTTTTACAGTAATTCTAAAGATTAAATTAGTTAAATATATACAAACCATATAGAGCAAAGCATGGTACATGACAATAAATCAAAACACCATACCGGGCAGTGTTTATAGATCGTATGAGTTTGCTAGAACTGCCATGATGAAGAGCTGTGCCCTGAGTGGTTATCACCATAGAAACCTATGTCCTCCCTACCAGAGTCAGAGATTAATGTGCTGGCATGCTTAGATACCTCTGGGACTCTCCTCTCTTGTTCTGGTTGGAAGACAGCCACCTTCTCCCTCTGTCCTAATGCAGTCATCCTTCTGTCTCTCCCCTCATCAGAGATCCCAGCTCCAAACACAGTTACATTCAGAGATTTGAGAGAATACAATTTCTACATGGGAATTTTGGCAGAACATGGTTCAACTGATCAAAAGCACACTGGAGAATCTGGCAGGGTATGCAGCATGTCAGTATGAAAGTTTGATATTTTTGCTTTATTTTGGTTTGATTTGTTTTAGGGAATCCATCTAAAATCAGAACCTGATGACTTGTTCCTCCTGGCATGCTCTTTTTCAGCACCGTAGCTACACTCCTTCAAGGCTGAATCCAAGAAGAAGGAGTCGATGGTGGCAGTGTGGGGCGCAGGAATTGGATCAGCCCAGGAATGATGAAGAGGGCACAAAGAATGAACTTGCAAATAAAAAAAAATGCTGTCTTCTTCAGCTGCGGTTGGCACTTTCAAAGATGGCTTGCTCATTTTGAATCTGTAGATGGGGTTATTGGATTACTCAGGTGTGTGAGTAGAAGATAGATAAAGCCAGAGTAATTTTATTTTCATAAAATTACAGTCTAGGGAGATGGATCACCAGTAATATGCATGTCGTGAAAGCCTGAGGACCTAAATACAGATCTCCAGAATCTGTATTAAAAATCCAGGCATGGTAACATATGCCTGCAATCACAGCAGTGAGAAGGATCCCTGGGGTTTGCTGGCCAAGAAGTCTAGTCAAATCAGTGACCTCATGCTTCAAAGAAAGACTCAAAGCAATAAGGTAACCAACAATTGTGGAAGACATCCAACATCAACATCTACCCTCCACAGCTGTGCTGTATGCACACTAAGTACACACACGTGTGCATATACACACACCACTCTATACACAAATAGATTATCTTGCTATCTTATATTGCCATACAAGAGCTATGTGTGTAAAAAGCTTGCCAATTGCTTCAAGTTTGAGTTTTTGTCTCAGAAGTGATAGAAAGAGGGCAGATGCTTCTGAATAGGAAATTAATACACTAACTTTGAGAAGTGTAGTCTCAGAAATACGGAGACAAAAGCAGCTGGGGAAGAAAGTGACAGTAGAAGAAGCACAACATGGCCCAGTGTATTCATAACAGAGCACGGAACATGAAAGGACAGCTCAGTTAAGAGTGGGGCAGATTTTGAAATTGTTGCTCATGGGTTGGAAGCTAGGAAAGGACATCATTGTCCAAGATGGAGAACTTGAACAGAGAAACACACACATAAACACAGCCTGTCTGATAGACATGGAGTCATTCGGAGACAAGATGGTCTTTAGGGGTCTGTGAGACAACCCAGATATGACAGCCAAAGCTTCACTGAACATGGAATTGGAGCTCAGGCACTGGGCAGCAAGGGGATGCATTTGGAGGATTATTACCTTTTCATTATTAATCTCAGAAGTGATAATCCAAACCATGAGAATTTTTAAAAAATTAAAAGAAAGTAAAAATAAAAGCCATGAATAAAGTAGGGTACGCAGCAGTAACCAGGCATGATGGGAAAAGGAGGGCTGTGAAGGTCGTCATAACGATGGAAGAATCACACCTTAAACCCACCAAGAGAAGCAAGGTGACTCCTACCAGGCACACCTTGCTGTCCTTCCTTGCAGATTTCGAAGCAAACACGGAGTACGATTTTCTTTCAGGCTTTGGATGCTGTGTCAGTGGTACTTAATCCGAGTGGAATCTGTAGTCTGATTACTGGGCTTCTGTGTCCATTCTACCACCTACTAGACAAGTTGCCCGGCACTAATTATAAAACTCCCACTTGCTTCAATTTCCACATTCATGAAATGGGAATAATAAAGCCAAGGGGATGTGTTTGTAGAAAATAGGAGACTACTGTGCACCAGCCAGTAAGGGTTAGTTGCCATCAGTATGGAACTGACGCACTGTTCTGGTCTAAAGTGTGCATCCCAAGGAGGGCCCAGGGAGAATCCACTGAATTATAATCAACTGAATAGATGAACCTACATCTTTTTAAAGTAAAATGTAAAAACTATCCCAAGAGTTTTATGATAGCATCATCTATCATATTGCTATCTCTCAATTAAGCCAGTAGAGAAAAGGAACTAAATAAAAATAAATTCAAGGAAAAATAATTTAATACAAATGTCTCTACATATTTATCTCTTAATAATTAGGAGCAAAGGGACCTTTCCAGATACCCGATTAAACAATTTGCATGGCTTCATCTCTGTAGAAACACTAGTGTTACAGAAACTTGTTTCTGCATTATCAGGAAATATTCTCATTGTTCATCATCACTGACATCCAAAACATACATCATAAAATATGTATTTTGCATGGATTTCCTGCTCCTCCACAATAAGAAGTAAGGATCTCCATCCACATGGGAACAGAGGTTTCGCTGATGATGCACCTACGAAACTCTGTGCTGCTGCACAGCTAGCTTTCTGATTGGATCTCAGCGTTGCCTAACAGACATATCAGGCGAAATAAAGAGATTATATGTTTTGTCCCCTTCCATATATGTGAGGCAAGAGCATGGCTAGTTGGGGATGACTGAGTCGGGCTGGGCACGGGAGGGTGAGACCAGAGCCCAGCTGGTTTTAACCCTCATCCTTTCCACCTGAGCATGGCTGTCCAGATATCACCGTAGAGTGAGAAAATGCCATGTTCTGTTAGCAGCGTATTTCTTTAGCTTTTCAGCAGTGCAAACTGGCAGTTCTAACCCTCTGCCTGCTCTTGTCAAGTAACTCGCCCTTCATGTTTGCTTTGCATCATCTTTGTATTTTCTCTTGCTGATAATTATGGTCTATCTGACTAGTAACTGAAATATGGGGATGTTTATAGGAACAGACAACATTAAACTCTCATATCGATAGATCACATTTCTCAAATTTTATCCAAATGCTACAAGAAATTCAACCTGTCCCAGAGTCCTAGAGAAGGGGAAGAAGCAAAGCAGGCTGAATTCTGCACAGATAACCTTCAAGACGTTGACGGCTGTCGCCTGTCTGAGTCAGTTCCGAGCAGGGATAATGATGATCCCTGATCACGGAGGAGGAGAAGTGCACCTAAGAATGAGGGAAATTATATGAGTCTGGTAAATGTCAAGACAAGACTGAGTCATAACATTCTCACAGAAGCCATTGTATCAGCTTGGCAGGGCTCAGGTGCAGAGAGCATCTCTGCCAACCAGCAGCAGCTGTTTACCTCGAGCTCTTCTTGTCTAACCATTTTGGTCATATTTTTATAGAGGACTGAAATTCATGAGCTGAATCTACGGGCTCATATTGCTGACACTGAATTCAGAGGTCATTATTTGTTTCAGGTTCTTGATGTTGGAGATGGACAAGCCTGACTCCATCTCATGATTACAAGTCATCATATTCCTGCTTTCTGTAAAGAGTTGGGTTTGACCATGTCTTGACCCATTTTCTGGAATGTGACATGTTCCACACCCTATATTCTGACCTCCACCCCGATGATAACATGTTCTGCCAAATAATTTTGAAACGTTCAACCAAGTTCCTAGGTAACTAAAAACCCCTCAACCTTCGGAAATCCCCTTTTCTTGTGATTTTTTAAAAGATATATAAAACCTACTCTCTCCTATGTTTGTGGCTGTTGTCTCAAACCCCGCTTTAGGGAGATAGCACTGTCTGAGAAAAAACAATGCATGCTTAATTTGAAAAAAATTTGGATGATAGTTTTTATTCTCATTTGGTGGGATTAACAGTTAGATGTAGAGCTATTCAAGTATTCCAGTTCTATAGTTTAATGATGATCTTTAATTCATAAGACAATCTGATGAAAAAGCTACATTTTCTTAATTAAAACTGGGAAAGCACTAATTTAGCAAATATTGTATTTTTTGCTTTTTCAAGTGGCTTTGGGAAAATTTTATTTTTGGGAAGTATTTTTATTGCCCCTTACATCTAAAAGATGAGAAAAGACAATCAAATTCTGAAATACATGCCAGAGTATTTCCTCTGTCCATCCTTGTTATTGATTATAGCTAAATATGGTAAAAAAAATTAATTCTTAGAATTAAGAAGCATATGTTTATATTCTTTCTGTACTGCAAATATGTAAACCCATAAAAATAGGACTTTGATAGAGCAAATAATTACCACTGCTGGGATGGGTCAACCATAGAAGATGTACTATTATAAAGTGAAGAAATCAGTCACTTAGTGCTGTACTTCCTCAAAACTATGGCTTCTCAATAATTTGAAAGAAAACTGATTCCCACTGGAGTCTTGGGCAGCCTTGTATGGATGGATACTTGATAAAACCTTAGAAGATACTTTGTCTCTCCCTATTGTATTATATTTTGTTTGTTTTCTGATAAATAAAGCTTGCCCGGAGATCAGAGGGCAGAGATAGCCACTAGTTAACCACAGAAGCCAGGGAGTGGTGGCACATGCCTTTAATCTCCGCACTTCGGAGGTGGAGACAGGAGGCCATAAAGTGGGGGTGTAGACAGGATTTCAGCCTTTGCGATGGAGGAAGGAGAAAGATAGGAAGCAACTGCCAGCTGCTCCCAGTTCTCTGAACTTCCAGATTTTCCACCAATATTTGACTCCTGATTTTTTATTGATAAAGATTAATTAGATTTATGCTTCACCTGATAGAGCCCCCACAACCACCTCCTATCTTCTCCCCCATTACAACTCAGTTCTTCTATTTCCTTTTCTAACATGATCTATCTATCCCTCCTAGTCACTTAGCTGATACCTACTCTCTGTAGTTCTGTGGATTGTAGCTTGTTTATCTACATATAAGCTAATATCTACATATAAGAGAATACATACCATATTTACCTTTCTGGTTCTGGGACACTTCATTCAGGATGATTTTTCTAGTTCTGTTCACTTACCTTTTGTGGTTTGAAAGGACGGAGTAGCACTATTGGAGGTGTGACCTTAGAGAGTAGGTGTGGCCTTGCTGTAGGAAGTGTGTCACTGTGGAGGCAGGCTCTGAAGTGTCATTGAAGCTCAAACTATGCCCAGAGTCTCAATTCACTTCCTGTTGCCTTAGAATCAAGATGTAAAGACTCAGTTCTAGCTCCACGTTTGCCTACATACTTGCTTCCCACCATGACAATAATGGACTAAACCTCAGAGATGAATGTGAGTCACCAAAAGCAAATGTTTTCCTTTGTAAGAGTTGCCATCATCATGGTGTCTCTGCACAGCAACAGAAACCCTGACTAAGACAGAAGTTGGTGCAAGGACTGGGGTATGATTGTGTGTTGGAGGGTCCATCTTTATTTCTGTGCTTTGATTGGTTAAGTAAAGAAGCTGCCTGGGCCATTTGATAGGGCAGGACTTAGATAGGCAGGGAAAAGAGAAGAGGATGCTGGGAAGAAGACTGGGTCAGGGACAGTCGCCATGAGGCTCCTGCCGCAGATGGATGCAGGATAGACTTTTCCAGTAAGTCACCACCTCATGGTGACACACCGATTATTAGGAATGGGTTAGTTTATGATGTGAGGGCTAGCCAATAAGAGGTTGGTGATGATGGGCCAGGCAGAGTTTAAATGAATATAATTGTCATGTGGTTCTTTCGGGCATAAGCAAGCAACCAGCGGCTGAGCGGGCCGGCGGCTAGGGGCTGGGAGCTGGGTGCCAGGAATACAACCCACACCTCTCTACCTATTTACAACAACTGTGAAAGACCTAACCATGCTTTTGTTTGGAGGAATTTGGGCTCGTAGAGTTTGGGTTAGTGAAGCTGTGGAATACTTTGAGCACTGCTTAATGGTCCATCCTAGTAGAAGCACTGATGACAGTCATACTATTAGACTATTAGTGATTTGAACTGGGGTTGGGGGGAAGGCTGGATCAAAAGGTTTCAGAGAATTTTAGTTTGTTGCCCAGAAATAATTCTTGTGATATTTGAATGTGGCTGCTTTTAGTCCTTGTCTGAAAAGTTTTCCTAAGGGTAAATTAAAGAGTTTTGGATTAATACTGTTGCCAGAGGAAATCTGAAAACAATAGTGTAGACTCTGTTGTTTAATTATTAGTGTTAACTCTAACGAAGATAATGAAAAGGAGCAAGCTGAGCAAGCAAAAATATTAGAAGAGAAAAAGAGTACCAGGAAGTAGAATGGAGCTAAGTTGAAAGAGCTAAACATATTAAGAAATGGAATAATGGAGTGGTGACCTCAGGGTGAGACCCCACTCAGCTTAGCTTCCAAATTGTGAAAAGGAATTACAGAAGCACTTAGAGCCAGGTGTGATGATGCACACCTCTAATTCTAGCACTCCAGAGGCAGAGGCTGGTGGATCTCTGAGTTTGAGGCCAGTCTGATCTACAGAGCAAATTCCAAAACAGCCATGTGAAAGAAATCATGAAAAACAGAAAATTGTTTATTGTACAATTCCTAATTGATCTTAATAATAAAAACTTGGAGTCAGATATGAGGGAGTGAAAGCTGAAAGATCAGAGAAGCAGAGCAGCCAGCCACTAGTTCTTACATCTACGAAATCCTCAGACCAACTTTGGTATCCTGTCTTACGAGTGCTCAGTCTGAATGCCTTGAGCTCATGTCTCCTCCTTCCTTATATTCCTCTCTCCACCCAGTCATATCCCTTCCCATCTCCATCTTCCTAGTATTGGGATTAAAGGCAGGTGACTTTCACTTACTGGAATTAAAGGTGAGAGCCATACCTGTTCGCTTTGAGACTGGATCAATCTAGTGTAACCCAGGGTAGCCTTGAACTCACAGAGATCTGTCTGCCTCTACCTACTGAGTGCTGGGATTAAAGGTTTGTGCTATCATTGCCCGTCTACTATGGCTAACTAGTGGCTCACTCTACACTCTGATCCCCAGGCAAGCTTTATTTGTTATAGCACAAACAAAATATCACCACAACTGGAGAGGATGTAATTGAAGGAGGGGCCATGTTCCAGCCCCAGGAAGCAGAAGAACTTAACAGCTTTGGCCGTGTGATTCTGGCTTTAGAATCAAGGATAGAAAAAAAGGGGTTATGGAATTTGCCTCCTCAACTAAGGAAAGCCACTGAGGCCAGGCATGTGTCAGGGGTGTCCCTAAATGGAGGTCTAGAGAAGTCATTGCCTGAAGCTGTGAAGTTAAAGCCCAGATTGACTTGGAGACCCCAGATGTTGTAGATGTCAGAGTCGTGGAATACATGCCAAGGAAAGTTGCTAACAGGGAGTAGAACCAGCTCAAGCAGAAAAGGAGTCAACAAATATGAAAGGAGTTGGAGATCTGAAGAATGTTTTGACATCAGACATGGAGATGCAGAGTTTTGAAGTTTGCCCAGCTGGTTTTCAGTCTTGCTTTGGTCCAACATTTCCTCACTATGCTCCCTTCCATACAGTTTGGAATGGTGATGTATAACCTGTATCAGTATATGGTGGAAGCATGTGATCTGCTTTCTTATTTTGATTTTATAGTGAATTATAGTTAAGAGATTGCATGAGTCTCAGAAGAGACTTTGAACTTTAGACATTTAAATAGGTTTGAGATTGTTGCAGACTATGGAGATGTTTGAAGTTGGATTGAATGCATTTTTCATTATGATATGATACAAGCCTTTGGGGTCCAGGGAATGGAATGTGATAATTTGAACAAAAATGACCCCCAAGGGAGTGACATTATTGGAAGTATGGCCTTGTTTTGGTAGATGTGGCCTTGCTGTAGGAAGTGTGTCACTATGGAGGTAGACTTTGAAATCTCATATATCCTTGAGCCATACCCAGAGTCTCAGTTCACTTCCTATTGCCTTTGGATCAAGATGTCAGGACTCTCAGGTCTAGCACCATGTCTGTCTGCGTGCTGCCTTGCTTCCTGCCATGACGATAATCTGCTAAACTAATCTAAACTGAAAGCCAGCTGTAACAATTGAATGTATTTCATTGCAAGAATTGCCAAGGTTATGGTGTCTCTTCACCACAATAGAAACCTAAGACACCTGTGAATTTCATGGGGTCATTTTTGAAATGAATGAGGAATATTCCATTGTGTAAATGTATTATATTTTCTTTATTATTAAAGAAAACTGGACCATATCTTCTTTATTCTTCTGTTGAGGGACATTTAGGTTGTTTCCAATTTCTGGCTATTATGAATATGGCAGCAGTGAACACAGTGGAGCAAGTGTCTTGTAGTCCTTGGGAATAAGCCCAAGAGCAGTTTAACTAGATGTTTAGTAGATCGATTCCCATCTTCCCTAAAAAATGCCACACTGATTTTATAGTAATTGTGTAAGTTTATACTCCCCCAGCAATGTATGAGTGTTCCTCTTACTCCACATCTTTGTCAGCATGAGCTGTCATTTCTTTTATTGGTCTTTGACATTCTGACTTGTGTAAGAGAGAATCTCAAAGTAGTTTTAGTATGATTTTTTCCCCCTGGTGGCTAGGGATGTTGAACATTTAACAGCTTCTTGGCCATTTCAGAGTTCTCTGTTGAGAATTCTCTGTTTAGATCTGTATCTCATCTTCTAATCAGATTATTTCTTCTCTTGATGTCTAGCTTCTTGAGTTCTTTCTATATTTTGGATATTAACCTCTATCATATGTGTAGTTGGTAAAAATCTTTATCCATTCTGTAGGCTACCACTTTGTCTGAATAACTTTGTTATGCAGAAGCTTTTCAGTTTCATGAGATACCATTTATTACTTGTTGATCTCAGTACCTATGATAACAGTGTTCTGTCTAGAAAGTCTTCTCCTGTGTCCATGAGTTCAAAGCTATTCCTGTTTTCTCTTCTATGGGGTTCTGTGTGTCTGATTAAGTAAGGATCTTACATTCTTCTACATGCAACCATCTAGTTTGACAAGCACCATTTGTTAACGATGATATCCTTTTTCCATTGTGAACTTCTGGCCTCTTTATCAAAATCTAGGTTTCCATATGTGTGTGTATTTATATCTTGATCTTCAATTTGATTCCTTTGGCCAATTCCATTGATCAGTATGTCTGTTTTGTGCGAGTATCATGCTAGTATTAATTATTATTATTACAGATTTGTAATATAACTTGGCATTAGGGCTGGTGATATTTCCAACAGTTCTTTTATTATGCAGGAGTGGTTTATCTATCCTGCTGTATTTTGTTTTGTGTGTGTGTGTGTCTGTGTGAGTGTGAGTGTGTGTGTGTGTGTGTGTGTGTGTGTGTGTGTATTTCCATACGAAGGTGAAAATTGTCCTTTCAAGATCTGTAAAATTGTGTTGGGATTTTAAAGAGAAATGCACTGAAATTGTAGACAGACTTTGGTAGGATGGGCATTTTTACTGTATTAATCGTATTGATCTATGAACATGCGAGATCTTTCTATCTTCTAATATCTTTTTCAGTGTCTTTCTTCAGTGACTTCAAGTTTTTACTTGCTTGGTTAGAACTACACCAAGATATTTTATATTATTTTAAGATATTTTGAAAGGTGTTGTTTCCCTGATATATTTCTCGTTCCTTTTGTCATTTGTACATAGGAAAGCTACTAATTTTTGTGAATTAATTTTTATACAGCTTATTTGTTAAACATATTTATCAAATGTAGGAGTTTCCTGGTGGAATTACTCAGTTCCTTTATGTATACTATTATATCATTTGTAAATAAAAATACTTTGACCTCTTCCTCTCCTTTTTGTATCACTTTGATCCTTTTTGTACTCCTTTGTTCAGGTCAACATATAATGGACTCTGTGACATTTGTGGGCTTTTATTTAATTAGAGTTTTTTAGGGGTGGTATTGATGATGTTTTATTTTGTTTTCTTATTTTGGGTGTCTTATTGTTGTATTGGGTTTTTGTTTTGTTTTGTTTTAAGAAGGATCTTAAAGTTGGATTGGCAGGGATGGGGAGAGGATCTGGAAGGACTTGGGGGAGGGTAAGAATATGATAAAATATATTTAAATTTAAAAATTGTTTTAAATAATAAAAGATAAAAAAGAAGATACTTTGTTGGGGGTAGCACAAAGGCTATCATTTTATTTCCAAATCACACAGGACAGGAAAAGAACACCTCTGAATTAGAAGGAGCTTGACGGGTGGGTAGTAACTGTTTGAGAGACCAGTGTTGTTAGGAGGGAAAGAGGGTGAAAAGAAGCTAAAGTAGAAGAGCTGAGCCGGGAAAAGTTAAATTATTATTGTTCTTGAGGAAAATTTACATTTTTCCATTGGTTGCTTTAGCCGTGAAGTCAGGTTGAAAGGACAAGGAAATCACAGAAAAATCTAATGTAACAGTCCAGGTTACAGATGGTACGGGCTTGGGTGCGAACCCTAGGAATGGCACAAAAAGGAAGACTAAGAAGTACTTGGAAGCTTCATTCATGGGATGAGATTGCTACCTCTGAGATGGAAACTGAGGAAGAGCAGGACTTCAGTGATGACAAGTCTTTAACTTTAACACAGACTTCCTTCGTAATAAAATAGTAAACAAAACCCAGAATTTTATCCTGCCACATTGCCATCTCCTAATTAATCAAGTTATTTTCTTAGCTCATTTCATTATATAAATAAAAGTTTATTGAATTGACCATCTCAGTCATACTAATTAGAAATCTTTTGCACTATAGAAAGTCTTGAAATCCAACAGCCAACTCTAGCTAGTTTCTTCTAATTTCTTTCCTACTTAAAAGCAGTATCTCTGGTGTAACCCAACTGTAAACAACAGAACAATCTTATTTTTAGGTATTGACATACCAAGTTACATTTAAATCAGAATTCCAACCCTCCTGGAGTAAAGGGAAGTTAATGCCTTTTGCCCATTCCCTGTTTGCTGGTTTCCTGTGCCCATTCCAAACCAAGGAGGAGGAAGAGAGAGAGGATGGCACAAGTTGGTTAGTATCACACATGACAGTCTTATCTTGGTAACGGATGGGGTTTGCTGTGAGTTCTTCTGAGACTACAGGGTTTATCCCAGGATGCTACCACTTCCCCTGGCTTTTGGTCACCGCTCAGTAACTGCTCCAAAGGTGTACCACATCTGGCTCTGGAGAGAAGTCCCCTTACAGTGCTTGTTTCTGGGTAATGGTGCAATCTGGCCAAAGGTAGATGAAACATATCTTTGTCCTCTCAACCTTCTGACCTGCAGATCCATCTGCTGCTCACCTCCTACCCTCTCCCTGCCTAATAGCCATCTCCATCCAGCCCCTCACTTCAGGTCTTTCAGGTAGAAATACAGAAAATGACCTCTATATCCTCTAGCAGATATGGAACTAGGTCAGACTCTGGAAATTCCCATATGTCATCAATATTCTTTCGTTTGTCCTGTCAATTATTATCATTTTCCTTCTTTAATGAGGTGAAGTGACCTCATAGAAGTGACCATAGAAGTAATTGATCTTTTGACAAGTCTAGATGTGAATGTATCTGATGTCTTCAACTTTGGGGATTCTAGCGAAATTCTAAAAGAAGAAGAGAGGACCCTTGATTACCCAGGTCTATATGTCAAGGCAAGTAACACAGCAGCACTTGCATTTGCTGCCAGAGGCACAAGGTGTGATAACGTACTCTCAGCTTGGCATGACCAGGCAGACAGAAATGGAGAGTCCATCTCAAGAAAGCAAGTTATGTCTGGTTTGGATTTGAGGGTTTTTTGGTTTTTGTTTATTTGTTTTTATGTACCTGACCATAGGGTATTATTTGTTTTTTTTTTTTTTTTGCTAAGGTGCTATATGCTACTTTAAAGTCCTGTTAAAAAGGTTTGTCAGAATTTTCTAGTAATAAGTGCTTTTAGTTTTTAGTTTTATTTATTTATTTATTGTCACTTGTTGGTTCCCAGCCACCCAGCTAGATTAGACCAGAATTAATCACACAGAAACTGTATTAATTATATCACTGCTTGACCCTTTAGCTCTATCTTCTTATTAGCTAACTCTTATATTAATTTTACCCGTTTCTATTAATCTGTATAGTGCCATGTGGCTGTGGCTTACTGGGTAAAGTTCCCAGCATCTGTCTCTGTGACTCCATGGCTTCTCTCTCTCTCTCCACCCTTCTTTCTCCCAGCATTCAGTCCAGTCCTCCCTTCCTACCTCTGTTCCACCCCATCCTGATCTGCTATAGGCTCAAAGCAGTCCTTTATTCATTAACAGTAATCACAGCACAAAGAGGGAAATCCCACATCAGTTTATTTATTTTTTTTATTTATTTATAGAATCAACAAACAGCAAACAGAACAACAAAAGAGCTACACGGTTCATGCAGAGTAAAGAAATGTAAATTTTTTAAAAATTTTTCTTTGAGAAATTATCAATGAACTTTACCTGGCAATCAATAAATAGAACAATGTGGTTTTTTTTCCTTCAAAATTTCTTACTTCTACTTCTGGTCTGTATTGTTACTATTATGGGATTTCTTATAATATTTACTCAGTTTGAACATCAATGCAAAAGACTAAATTAACATGTAGGTGTTGAAAGATTTGGGGATAGTCTGGTAAGGAGGAGGGTTTAAAAATTTATTTTGCTTTTAGACAAGCAATTGGCTCTGCATTAGTTAAAGCTTTCTGGACGGACCTCCTGTGACAGCTTTTCTGCAATAGATTTGTTCTTGTAAAGTTGTATATAAATCAATTTTTATAAATTGATTCCCATTTTGAATGCGCTGAAAGCTTGCTATTTACAGAAACCCTGCACTAAGTCCTCTTGTACCATAAAGAATTTATTTTGTGAAATGGAAGAGAGAGGTTTATTTAAAGATATATCTATATAATCAGTCATCTAAAGAAACTATATCTAGATGCTAGACTTATTTTTAAAGCAGCCTACCATTGAGGTCAACAGAAATTCGAATGGCCAAGGACTTTGTGATCAAATTTTCTTTTCTAGACTGTAAAGCAGTCTTTACAGCACATAAATGTCCAGAGGGTTTTTGTTCTCATTTCTGCTTTAATTTGTGCATCTCACACTGGTGTGTGGATAGGGAATCAATGAGATCACTTTATGTTCCCTAGCAGCAGGCATGAAAATGCCCAAAGTTAGGAACACTGATGGAGATCCAAAACTAAACTAATGTCAGCCATCAGAATAAATGTATGGTTTAATAGTAGAAGTTATATACATTTAGAGGATGAAAGATTATGTGTATTCCCAAGGATACTTTATTAGTAATGAAGTGAATTAAGGTTTGACAATCAGCAGTTTGACCCCAGAGCTTAGGTCTTTTAATAACCATACTACTTAGCCTTGTAGACATGTGTATGTAGATAGATTGTTGGTTATGTGACTGAATGGATAGAGATAAGAATATAAAATATTTAAGTACTCATGAATGGCATGAGATTTTATGAATCATTTGCAACTGATCTTAAAATGTTAAAATGCCAAGCTAAGTTTGGGTCATATATCATTCATGAATCAATATCATATATTCATTTTCATTTTCAGGAGCCCAAATACTTGCCACATGTGACTGATTGCAAGTTTAGAAGGGGTATTAACAATAACCCGGAAGTCTAGAAGCCCTCTTTAGGTATCCTTTGTAGTGCACAAGGGGTCTTTCTCTGAGAAATTTTATATTGGGTCTCACCACGATCTTCTCTTATAACAGTCAGACATTTAATGATACCTGTCCACATTTTTATAGCAAAACAATCAGTTTTGGAATACCTATGCTTTCAGTTTTCCACAGTTGGTGTAATATCTATGTAATAACTTTTCTAGCATATTTATTTTACCTCTTCACCCCTCTAGCTAGAGGACTATTGGAGTTTGAGACAAAACAAAACAAAAACAAACATAAAAACAGCTTTCAGCATCAGGTAGTATAATAATACTGTATATACAGAATGTTATCTACTGTGAAAATACCCACATATTGGTTCTATTATTCAGAAAAGAGTTTCCAAACTCCCCATAAACCACTGGTACTTACCATTTTATGATAGTCATTCATCTAATTAATATTTCATCTTTCCACTGTAAGGCAGCATTTGACATTTCATCCCTGCCAGGTTTGCTCTAAGAGTTCATTACTCAGAAGATAACTCATGAAGAGGTGAAGACATAGATCTCATCTCTGGGAACCCTTGAGTCCAGGAAAAAAGCCTGGGAAATTTAAATACTTTCTGTGTACTTCCAAGTAGGAGAAAAAAATCATGGGAAAAAAATGCCTATACTTCTAACCCAAAAGTCAATAGAAAGAGAAACCTGTTTCTATGCCCTTTTAAATTTTAAATTAAATGCCAATTATTACTTGAATGCAGTTAGGATCCTGATAAATACGTATTTAAAGATTCTTTGTTGATTGAAATACTAGCTAGCTTAAGCCTCCCATCTCATTTGTTCATGTTCAATTCTATTCCTATTGGGTTCTGGTTGTCTCAGTAGGGGGTGGAGGCAATATTTGTAGGAATTATAGAACTTTGAAGGAAGTCCATAAAAATAATCTCGTGTTTTATGTTTCTTTTCACAACCCTCCAAACACCATTAATAATTTGAAAGTATTTTGCTTGCAGAACAGTGATATAAAGACCCACTCACCCCCCTGTGCAGCCAGCACAAACAATGAATGCAAGTTTCCTGACAAACAAACATGCTCCCGACTTCCTGTTCTGTTGGAACAAAGATGCCAAACGTAGGAGGCAGCCATGAATTCCGGCCACTGAAACAGCTTCTTTCAATGTGCTGCCAGTCATATTTCAAAGAACATTTTGTAATCATCATTGACAGCTGCCTTCCAGAAGGGAAACAATGAAACATTTAAAAACACTAGCCTTTGGAAGCAAACTGCAACAGCTTAACACTTGTGAAGAGGTTGGTGGCTATCTACTACCATGTGAGCCCAGGGGAAGCAGCTACAATGCTTAGGACCAAATATTTTATACGTTATTTTAAAACCCTAGGGCTTGTTTCTATTAACATGGGCAAGACCATATGTTTAATTTGTCCTTCTGGCAGCTCTTAAATGTTTGATAATTACTTCATCACTCAAGATGAATGATTTGAAAATCTGTAATTTTCCTTTATTTGAATGACTACAGCTCATTGGTGTTCAGTTTTCATTCAACTTCGAGTTACATTGGCTCAAGATGCCCACTCCATTTAAAATGCTCTCCTCTTTACACATGGCGGTGTGCAGAAGCAGTCTGGCTAACAACGATTTGGTCTCTGTGGATTCGTGAATTATTACCTCAGTACCTAATGCTCTGATTCATGCCTATATTGCTTAGCCCTTCTACTGTTAATATTTGTAGGACTTCTCTGTTCACTGTCGTATGAGTTTCATGTCTCCTTGTTGTGACAAACGCCAGACAGAAACAGCTTAAAGGACGGGTTTCTGTTGGCGTGAGCCCGTCCTGGTGGGAAGGACATGGTGACGAGAGCCATCATCGCTTTAGGAATGTGGAGCTACTTGCTCACATGTTAGTGACTGAGTTAGCAAGGAAGGAGGAATGGAGCCACTTGATTCGTGTTTTCTTTTGATTTCTTTTTCTCTGTTATTCGATCTTAAATACCAGCCCACAGGATGGTACTGTGCTGCCCATATTCAAGATGGGTCTTAGTCCTCCACTTAACTCTGGAAATGCCCTTGCAGACATACCCAAAGGCTTACCTCCCAAATTCCGTCCATTCAAATTTTAAAAATATATATATTTTAAAATCTTAAATGCATTAAGGAAAGATAACAAGCAAGACCTGCTGGTGTATACAAGCCACACGCTAGTACTTAGGGGGCTGACAGAGGAAAATCTGTGCTGTAAGGGCAGCTCAGGCTACACAGTGATACATTATCACAAAATAAATCAATAAAATAATTTAAAACCCCATTTTTATAGGTAGTACAGGCTTGATAGAGAATTTCTTGTAAAATGTTACAAAGCTCTGTTGTCATCAAACGAAAGACAAATGCTGAGTCATAGTATGTTGATTTTTTCTTTTTAAAATATTTTATTTGTAAATAAAACACAAGCAAACAATATATTGGTACACGGGCATGTAAGACTAAATTAAACAACTGGGCAATCAATGGTTATACCAGTAAACACCTTTGTAATGATTGAACTCAACTGCCCACTTAAGGAGAACAGAGTCACCTGTGAGGTGAGCCCATGGACTTGTCTATAAGGGAGTGTCTTAATTAGGGTAATTATGGTGGGAAATTTTTTTATTGTAGCTAGCAACAGTCCCTGGGGTGGGATCCTAAAGTGTATCAAAAAAAGGAAGTGGGCAAAACAAAACCATTCTTAAGTCTATGCTTCCTGGCTAGGAATGCGATATGACCCTGACACTGTGACTCCCTCAGCATGAAAGACTGGAGCCTAAAACTGTGAGGCAACAAACAAACAAACAAGACAAACAAACAAAACAAAAAACTGCTTTCTCTCTTAAACTGCTCTAGACAGAGTATCGTATCACAGGAACAGGAAAGGAAGGCAGGGAATTCACGCGCAGCGGTGGAATTATTGCTCTGGTAAAGCAGGCAGTGTGTGTGTCTCAGATTTTAGAACAGATTTGGGAGGAATGTGGAAGAGTGTGGATCCTGAGGCCATGAAGACCTTGAGTGCTGTAAGCACGGCAAGTGGGTTAATGGGTTGTTCTTCTAGGAGCTCAAAGATGAGGGCGCTTATGGAAGCTGCTGCACGTAGACCTGACTCTCCAGACTTCAGAGGGGAACAAGGGCTGGCTCGGGGAGTGTGCCAGGTGACATTCACGTGATAGTTTAGCAAAACAACAACAACAACAAAGCTCGTCTTTCTCCCCATATCCTAAGAACACTGGTGAAGTTGAATTGAAGATAATGGACAAAACCGTTTGATAGAGGGAATTTCAAGACAGGAAAGTATTTGGCAGGTTTAATAGCAGCTGGTGGATTGACTTTCCAGGTCTGTCAGGGACCGTTGCCCCAACATAGAAACTGAAGCTTTTCCCCAAATGTGTGCTCGGAGACGCACGGAAAGAAACAAGCTTTCACACCATCACAGTTTAAAAGGCTCCTCTTATTTTTCAGCGAGGGCCTGTATTTATTCTATTTCCCTAAAATTCCTCCTGCTCTCTAAGGCTCTCTTAAAACCACTTCTCTCTCACTGCTTTCTAAACTCTCTTCTCTCTGCAAACTGCTCCTTGCTCTTTTTCTTCTGCTCTACTCTCTAAAACTCTCCTATGTGCCTTCTTGTTCCTATTTCTCGCTCTGTCCCTCTTCCTTCCCCTCTTGGGGGTTTTTCTAACTCTCCTGTCTCCCCGGGGCAACCCTTTCATCCACACTCATTGCCATTCTCACATCAGCTCGGAAATAGCTACCTTTCCTGGGGCAATCTGCAAATGACTCAGAGGCTGGAGCCAAAACTCGGCTATTGTCTTTCTTAAATAGTCACCTTGAGCCGCGAACCTGCACGGCGTCCTTGGTCTAGCAGGTATCAGAGTCCACACAGGTCTACAGTGAAAAAGAACAAAATGTGGACAAACAGATTTTTTAAAATGTACAATTTTGTAAGGAAAGTCATGTGCTTGAGTTTAAAATTGCAGACGAAGAGGGTACAGATGGCAAAGCATTTGTAATTGCTAAAGAGAAAGTTCAGTTTATGCAGTAGAACAGTAGAAAAATTACCCAAAGACAAAGCCCTGCCCATCAAAAGCTCTAATTGATAAAAGTATATTTCTAGTAAATGAGAAACCATGTTTCTAAGAATGTTTCAAAAAATATTCCTTGCCATTAACAACTTCCTATTAAAGTAATTTTTAGATTCAGCCATCAAGACCTGTAAAAGGAGCTGTGGCTATGGCCCAAAGGTGTGTGATTCCATCTCAAGATGGCAACAGAACTTGACAGCATTGTCCATTTTGTACTGGCTTTTTCAGGCATAAAAACGGTGAGATCAAGGGAGTCACAGAGCCTTGATCCACAGTGTCGGAGACCCACCGAGGCCAGGCAGTGTGTAGCGGGGTTAAAGTTCCGTAAGGGAGCCCCTGAGAAGGCAGCTCCATCAAGCTGGGAGTACGAAGCCTAGGCTGCAACAGAGAGCCCAGGATGTTAGAGTCGGCCCAGGAGCATGGGACATCCACCCAGGAAATTCCCAGGAAGTGAACAGAGCTGGTCAGAAAGAGAGTCTATGTGTGCTGCAGACAGAAAAGCTGCAGGGAAAAAGCTGTAAGTCTTTTGGTACCCAGGCTGTTTCATCATGAGACCCAGATGCAAGTTATGAAGATGCAGGATTTGGTGTTAGCTCTGCTAGATTTTGGTCTTGCTTTGGTTTGATGTGTGGTAATATATTTTCTGAATATATCTACCTTCAAAGAGACTAAAATTTTCCAGACATTGCAACCAAGTTAGTGATATGCCTTGAGATGACTTAAGACTATACACGTAAGTCCTACTGTGTGTGTTCTCTGTTGTCCTATTGGATACTCAATCTTTTTAAAGTTAACCTTCATTAAAGAAAACAATGTAATTAATGCTACTATACCTTGGATTTTCAAGCTTTTACAACTTAAGCTAAATGCATAGATTTCACCTGAAACTGTTTATTGATAACCCAGAATAATTGTATTTTGCATTATGAGATGAATGGGAGATGAGGGTAGAAGGTTATATGATTTAAAGCGATGTAAGTGGGTATCAAGTTGATAAGGAGTGGAGCTGAGTTAGTTAACGACTGTCGACTTCTTGAGATACAGAATCACCCGGGAGAGAGTCTCTAGGCATGCCTGGAGCTGGAAGATCTATCTGCCTGATGTGGACTCTGAACTGTATAAAAATCAGACAGGGACCTAGTCAGTCTCTGCTTCTTGGCCATGGATTCAATGTGACTCAAGGCCTCAAGCTTCTGCTACGCTGGCTGCCTCATCATATGGATGGAGCTTTGAACTGTAAATTAAAATAAACTTTCTCCCTTAGGTTGCTTTTTCAGGGCATTTTATCACAAGAATGGGGGAAATGATTAAGACAGAAGCTATCTGTGTTAGGGCTTCTACTGCTGTGAAGAGACATCATGACCATGACAACTCTTAGAAAGGAATCATTTAGTTGGGGTGGCTTGCTTACAGGTTCAGAGGTTCAATCCATCATCATCATGTCTAGGAGCGTGGTGGCATGCAGACAGACATGGTGCTGGAGCTGAGAGTGCTACATCTTCCAGGCAACAAGAAATCAACTGACAATCACACTGAGGGAGTTTGAGCAAAAGATACCCCAAAGCCTGCCCCCATAGTAACAAACTTCCTCCAAAAAGGTCACACCTCCTAATAGTGCCTCTCTCTTTGGGGGTCATTTTCTCCCAAACCACCATACTATCTTACAATGAAAGGAGTTCTAAGGACAAATTCAACCAAACCAATAACCATTGATTAACAAATTGGCACCCAGATATAACTATTGCACCTCTTAGGAAAAGCCTACTTTTGCCTAAATACACCAATCACCAGCTTTAATGATAAGCGTACCCATGTGCTGGTGTTCTGAGTAACATTAAGTCAGCTCTTGAAGAGAATGCTTATCTGATTTGTCCAGCAGATACAGAAACACAAGACCAAGGGGACCCTAGACTTCTTTCATTACTCCATCCATAACTTCATCATTCCCAACCATAAATAATAAATTATCTTGGATATATTTCAATATGTACATTTTAAGTGTTAGCCACTCTAAAAATGTTGGTTCCAGGCTAGAAGTGTAGCTTAGTAATAGAATATTTGTTTAGTGTACCCGAAGTCTGAGTTGATTCCTAATTTAAAAGAATTTTAAATACTATAAATGACACTCAAGATATGCTAGAGTTTACTTATACACATGCATACACACTAAATACACACACACACACACACACACGAGCTACAAACAGTGCCTAACAGAACACCAAGAATGACATGAAAAACATTTCAATGGAGAGTTGCCGTCACCCAATACTTAGAATATGTAAGACAAATACCATTAGATTATCTGAAGCACTATTTGTTTTGCATATATTTATATCTTCATTTCAGTAAGATAAAAAGCATGAATTTCTTATAGCTTCTCTGACCTTTAGTTGTTTAGTATTTAATTACAAGAACATCACCAGAATGACTTGTGTATATTAGAAACAATATTTTATAATGATGTATCTTTAGATAAATGGATTTAAATAAGATTTTGATGCTTGTGATATTTTTGTGGACTTGATACAGGCAAAGTAGTTGTGAGAATGAATAATAATCTAAAAACCCATCAATCATTAATATGATTAATGATAGAGATTGCTTCCTGTGGTTAAATAAAATAAAATAAAATTTGAAACTAATTATCTGTACAACATGAGAATACTTTTAACAATCCATACCAACATGTAGATTAGATCCTCTCACTGTGTCAGTAATTCCATCTAAAACAAATATAGCTTAGGAAGCTACCTAGTTGACACTGGATACATGAATTAAAATGACCTTGTATAAGCTTATTTTTATAAAGAGTACATGTAGATTCAGTGAAATCAGTTCACATTAATCTGCCGTCCTCATCCATTTTCATTAGATGCCTTGAAAACTGCAAAAGTTTTATTGAACATATATATCCTTTCTTCCAAGACTCCATTTCTTTAGGCAAGTAATATTTTTCAATTTCAAGTCCATTTTGATCTTGTTTTTATATATTACAAATAAATTATCCACATTTTGACTTGTTTATTATGTAACATGAGCGTGGTGGCCTCTGTGATTTAGTTAAATTGAATAGGCATCCTTTTTGCATTAATGGTTTTGTAAGTATAAACATATGATGAATTCACAAGAAGATTCACAATGCTAAGGTTGTCCACCAAATAAGTTACTCTGATCATTTGTCTAATTGAAATTACAGGGGCATTTAGCCAACCAGTTGTGCAGAATCAAAACTACTATAGATTTTGACAGGATGAATCTTGGAAACACGTTTTCATTTTAAAGTATAAATCCTTTGCGTGTGATACAGCTGCTCTATGCCGGCACTATGAGGACAGATAGTTATATCACTGAGAGAAACTGAAGACTTATGACATGCCAAATTTATTCTTTTTTTCTTTTCACAACCTGTATGGTATTTCACTGAATCACCTTTACCACATGACAATGGACAGATATAAAGATTTAATAAAGACTTTTACAACTTTATACATTTAGGTATTGCTACATGTGGTATTTTAGTATAGAGGGCACTGGGCAAGTCCTAGATTTCAAGACTGTCTCTGAGATGCACTCGAGGAATCCCTGGGTGAGTCACCCAGTGCCTCTGAGCTTTCAGTGTCCTACCCTCAGGACAGCTTTGGGAGTGGGCTATTTCATAGTTTTGAGAGTGCTATGACCCACGGAATACAGACGAGCGAGCTGTATTAGTTGTCTATTGCTGCTGTACAGGACTACTACAAGTTCAATGGCTTTGACAAGCTGACTTACTTAGAAGTCTACCACAAGTCAATCTAGACCAAGACCTTTTCTGTATTCCTTCCTCCTGTAGGAAAGACTCTGTTCTCTTCTGTTCCAGCTTCTCATCCTTTGTCTGGCAATGCTTCCATCCATCTCCAAAATCAGCAACAACAAATCTTTTTGTCTACTTTACCCATCCCACCAACCCTCCAAATACCTCTTCTCCTTCTCTTCCTGGAAGACCTCCTGAGTTTTAAGTGCTCATGTGATGATTTTGGCTCTGCTCAGGTAATCCAGGATGATTTTTCCATCTCAAGACCCTTAGCATTCATTACAACTGCAAGTTTCTATTAAAGTAGCCTGTTCACTTAGTTTGGAGTAGGACACAGGTTTATGGGGGCCACTATGCTTTAGTTTACTCTACTAGCTATCTATTACTGTCATTGAGCCAAGGCTTATCTGAATTTTTTTCTTATAATCCCTCATTTCTGTAAGGATTTTCCTTTTGAATATATATTTTAATTAATTTTTAAATAATAAAAAAACATAATTTTAAAACCAATTATTATTGAAATAATCATTTAAAAATAAGTGAAATTAATTTAAAATTATTTTATAATTGAATTAAATATATATTTAAAAGGAATATATGTGGACAGTAAGGTTTGTGAATATATATATATATACTAGCTTATGTTACCATGAGTTATATCTTCAGAATTATCAAATATTTTATGTTTCTTTAAAATTGAACTGAATCTGTATCACACATTCATTTCTTATCTCTATTTGCAATCAAGTTCTTTGAACGCACACATTTATTTTAAAGATTCTTGATGAATGCCCACTATTCAATGTATACTAATTGATGACAGGAACCATCTTACTAAGATCCATGTATCACGTATGTCCCGAGATGAGAACAGAAGACTAAGTGGTAATAGTGCTTGGCCTTCGACTCTGCCTTGTGGCTTTGTGGGTGTAATCCAGATGATTAATCTCCTTAGGTTGACATTTTTCTTTCCTAACACTGGTAACCAGATTAGCTACCTTTGTGAGGCAGTGACAGTGACATCTGATAGAAGTAGTTTGAGAGATGAAAGGTTTACTTTGACACATGGGTTCAGACTGTCACAACAGGGAGGCAGGAGAAAGCTGACAGCGGTGGGGAAGGTCGCTGGGGAAGGTCCCATCCCAGGAAGCAGTGATGGACCAGAAGCAGCCAGACAGAACATACCCCTGCAGGCTGGCCTGTAATGACCTATTTCCCTCAGCCAGGCCCCAGCTCCCAAAGGTCCCAGAGCCTCCGAAACCAGGGCTCTAGCTGTGAAACAAATATTCAAAACAGGAATTTGAAGAACTGCAGTGCAGTCAAGTAACTTTGAGGATTTTGTGGAGACACAAAAAATACTAACAAGAATGTTGTAGCCTTCATCTGGGAACGTGGCATGGCTGGGTGTCTAGCAAGTTTACCACAAACCACCCAGCAGGCTTCGGCATCCCACAGAGTTGCTCAGAAGTACTTTTATACTTTTATCTTATGTTTACATTTTTCTGCAATATTTTAACATGTCTAACATGCTTTACAGGAAAACAATGCATGAGAATTTTCCTTTTGGGACATAACAATATTTAATATTGTTTTTCCAGAAGAAAATGGTTCGGAGGTTTTCAGTTTCCACTTGTGAGCTCTCTGGCCCTTTACCACTTCCTGCTACTATTCTGACTTAAGAGCCATGCTCTGCTGTGACAGACCACAGCAAAGAGGGCGTAAAGCTAGGGGGAGAGAGAAAAATCAACCTAAACCAGTCTCTATCTGTGCCTACCGAACCATTTAGTTGCAAGCTGAAACCCACCAACCATAGTTTTGTCATTATCTGTTAATGTCATACTTCTGTATGTTTCTTATCCTTAGCATATGACTCAATGATATTTCATATTTTATTGCCTCCTCTCATTCAGTAAGAGAAAACCTAGGAATCTCTGATAAACTCATGCCCCTGAGACAATCTGAAACTTTTAATTGTGTAAGTCTGAAAGAGAGCACTCCACATCGTCTACACAACTAAACCTCAGGCTCTGGGGACTTGAAGCAGAAGTCATCCTCTTGAGAAAGGAGACTTTATAATGCTTTTTCAGATCCATTTATGTCTAAGGGCCCTACAGACAAGCACACGGTGGGTTCTCCACAGGGCCACAGTGACTGCAGTGATCCTCGTTCTTTGTGAGCAGGCTATTAATTATCTTCCTTTCTGGGGACATTTTGCAAAACCAGAAAGCTCTTAGTAATATCTATTTTTTCTGCTCCATCGACACCTTGCAGTGAAGAGTTAGTTAGAGTCTGTCAGGTTCTCCACTATAAATTTTAGTTTTCAGCAATTTATAAGTCATTTAAAAAACATTATCTTGCAGCAGGAAGAGATTTGACAGGATTTTCACAGTGATCACTTCAGGAATTATGGAAAAGAAATTGTATCATGTGGTTGACATGTGCGAGGAAGACACAGACAGAGAAATCAACTGGATGGAGCAAAACAAACTCTTGGAAATCTACAGGTTCAGCCTGCTGTCACATGCATATTAACTACACAGGACCCTAATATAAGCAAAGCAAATTCAAAGGTATGTTTTGTGAGAAAACTTGCAAAAAAATAGTTTATAAATTTCTCTGTATGTTGTCTCTTCCATTTGGGGAAGGCACACCTTGTTCATGTCAGTATTAAAAATCCATCTGCAGGAAGAGGAGGGAAGGAGAAGAGCGGGTTACAAGGAATCCGATAGTGAAGTGGGAGAGGGGCTCTTTAGGGAAGGGGGAGGTAAATACAGAAAGTAGGGGGTAGGAAAGGGGAATCGTAGGTGACCTGATAGAGGTGAAAAAAGTGGGGCCCCTTAGAGAGGGGAGGGAGGTTAAATACAGAGGAAGGGACATGGCATCATACTGTTAACTATTTACCTAAAAAAGCACCTTATAATACATGTAATTCTATGTATAAATATGCATATATAATTTTAATAAACTTGATTAATCTGGTTCTCCCTCCAAAACTAAAGACTGCTTAACAAGAACTTACACCAGTCACAAGAAGCCACTTTTGAGTTATTGGGAAGAGCTGCCTTTGGTTGACCCCTAATGGTAGAAATTTAAGTCCCTATTGCTGAAGACATCATGTACTTCAGAAACGAGACCCAGAGACTCCCGAACTAGAGCTAACCTGAATGCCCCTCACTGAGGACCAACTCTCATGGTGTCAAAAAACACCACGCAAGCTTCCAAAGGAGGAAGGCAAGCAATAATCCTACCCAGCCGTGATGCCTATAAACCACAATGACCATCACGGAACAATAACCCTGTGGGTGCAGTAGTGTCTTAAACACCTTAGCAGTAACCAACAGCTCTCTAGTTGGACTTAAGGCCCACTCAACAAATACTGGAAGTCTGAATACTCAGTCAGTGCTAGTGAAGTCATGATTATTGGAGGAAAATCCATAACCACTGATTTACTAAACCAGCATATTCCTAATAACAACAGGTAAACACTCACCTTTATACTCATAGACGTCTAATCTTCACCACCACCACCATTTAGGAAACCTCTTCTCAACAGACAGAGACTACTACTCAAAACCACAATTAATCAAAACACAGAGCCATGGAAACCAGTCTTGATATATACATCGAAAGCATTTCAGCACCTAAGAAAGGATCAGGGTACATTGTGGAGAGAGGGCAGAATGACTGTAAGAGCCAGATGATCAAGGAGTTTGCTGTGAGCCTGTGTCTTCTAGTGATATCAGAATCTATATCTCCAAAGTGTCACCAACATGATCTCTAAAACATGAGTTGAACAAGGACAACATCAATGGGTGTTCAAGAGTGAGCAGGGAAAGCTCCCAAGACCTCAGCCCAAACAAAGAACTGTAAACCACCAAGGAAAGCTGACAGCAGGAGAGATGGTCTTATCCAGAGAGGAATACAAAAATTGTTTGCCTTGTGTCAAACATCAGCCATATATATATATGGCCATGAATTTGAAGGAGATGAGGGAAGGGTATAGAGGTATAAGCTAAAAGATTATAGAGAGAAAAAGGAAGAAAGGAATGTTGCAATTATATTACAATCCCAAAAGTATTCTTCTGTAAGTGAAAGAGGGGGCCCTTCAAATGTAGATTGGCTATTAATCAGTTTCCCCAAGATTTCTTGTTAAAGAAAGAAAGGTAAAGTATGTGTTAGAACGAAAAAGAGTGATTAAATAAAACACTGAACTTGCAAGAGCCAAGAAAACAAGGATCCCAGAGCACATCAATGCAGTTCTTTGTTCACTGAAAACACAATTCTATTTTTGTAACACCCTGACACTGTGATTGCTTTCTTTTTGGTTTTTGGATTTGAGGGTTTTTTTTTTATTTTTAAATATTATGCTGGAAAAACTCTTTGAATGAGTTTCTTTTGAAGAAGAATGAAGAGAAACCAGAGGAAAAAAAGGAATAGAAAACACAAACTCGTGAGCCCTATGTCACTGCTATTTGATGGGAGGAAGGGTTTTCAGCAGCAGAATGTGTCTTTCTTAATTAAATGAACAGAAGGGACAAAAGGCAGGACCTCTCCAAATGTGAAAAGGACACATGAAAGATGATGGAAGACATGGATTTCTGAATGGATTTAAAATTAAATGGTGTAAATCCAATTAAAACAAATGAGGCTTTTAAAATGAAAGCATGATAGTACAACTTAGCAACTCATACTGCCAAATTTCAGAATACTGAGAAGACATAATCATCACTCCCAATCTAGGGGTTAGAGACAAAGGAGGAAGTGTGATAGAGCTAAAATTGCCACGTTGTTCCCAGTTACTGACTTAGGTAACAAAGACATCCATTCTTCTTTATTATGTCTGAGGAGGTACTTCTCAAATTTTAACATTCACAAAGATTTTATCAGGAATTCATTAAAAGATAAAAGGTTGCACTCCAGCCAAGGAAGCAGGGAGGCTAACTTCAGATCTCCACCTCTCCTTCCTCTCCTCCAAATCTCATCTCCAGCTCTGTCATGGATCACATACTGCATCCTACCTCCTCCCCCTTCACCATTCTCCCAGGAACACCCAGATCTTCCCTTTGGAATCCCCCACTCATTGCTTTATTCCAGCCCCCAAATCTATGAAACATTCCTTGGGAATCTGCAGGCGCCTCAGTTCAGCAAAGCAGGAAGCCTGATGGTAGATCATCACAGCTCCTCCCATCCCTCTAAGTCTAACCCCTCATTTCATCCCCAGCTCTGGAGCTGACTACCTGCTGTGGCCTCTTGTCACACTACCACTCATAATGAACTAAGAGGATCCTGCTGAAACATCAACCATTTTCCCCTCTTATGGACTACTTCAGCCATTTCTTCTAGCCCATCCCTATCCTAACTATCAGTTCCTAGAAACACATCATATTTTAGCTGGAACCCCAAGGGCCACACCTATCAGAATCACAGGATAATTTCCTACCAGGGAACACACAGAAACCACACTCTCCTGAGAAACAGAGAGGGCAACATAAACCAAAGAATAAAACACACATCTAGCAAAAACAAAAGAAGATATCAGCAACCAGAATTGCAATCTACCAACATTTAGATGCCTAGATACCACCATGAAATCAAAAAGAGTAAAGGAGGCCAAGAAAATATGTCTTCACTAAACCCAGAAAATGTACCACAGCAGACCTGAACCTGCGACGTAGCTTAAGAAAGAACAACAAAAAGACCTTAAAATGGACTTTATGGATATGACGGAGGTACGTAATGAGGAAATTAATGAATTCATTAAGAAAATATACTAAAGCACAAAAAATACTCGAAGGAAATTAAACAGTTCTAGACTTGAATGTGAAAGTAGGCTATATAAAATAATTCAAACTGTGGGAAATCTGAAAATGACAAATTTAGCAACTCCAACAAGAATCTCAGGGGCAAGCTTCATTAACAGAATATAAGATATGGAAGAGAGAATTCTCAGGCATTGAAGAGATGCTAGATGAAATGGAAAACTCTGTTAAAGAAAATGTTAATTCTAAAAAAAGAAATCCAGGAAATCATGGACACTATGAAAAGAACAAATTTAAGAATAATTAGAGTACAAGAATGGGAAGAAGTACAGGTCAAAGGCAAAAAAAATTTTCAACAAAATAACAGAAGAAAAATTTCCTAACCTAAAGAAGGAGATGGTTATCAAGATACAAAAAACATGCAGAATTTCAAATAGATTGTACTAGAAAAGAAAATCCCCTTGTCACATAATAATCCAACCACTTACTATATAGAACAAAGAAAGAATATTAAAACTTGCAAGGGAAAAACACAAGGTAACAGGCAAGGCAAATCATTAGATTAACATGTGATCAACATTTATTCTATATACGCATATGTTGGATATGCATATAAAAAGATAGCCAAGTTTGGAAATATCTTCTCAGAAACCCATCTTCTTTCAATCAAACCACTTATGACATGTGCGATAATGTAAGTTTTACAGAAATCTGACAGTGTTTCCATCTCCAAGAGTATAAAATGAAAATTAATTAGCTTACCAATTTTCAGTAAAAAGCATTGACTCAGAGTGGACAAGAATAAGCAATTTTAAGTGCAGAGAATATCAAAGGATTTGATTTTCCTCCCCAGAACCTTTTTAAAACAGAGTAATCTTCTGAGGTTTGTATGGTAATAGAGACTGCATTGTGTCAACAAAAGAAAGATAGCTGGCTAAAAAAAATGAACTTTCAGCATCTGTCTTATTTTCAGACCCTGTCATTCAAATGTTATGCTTTTATGAAGAAGTAATGTTCAAACAACATTGATTTTCTATTCTTTTAAATGCCATCGGTGTGTGTGTGCACCTTGACATACTAACAGTGTTAAAAGCTCCTTCTGGTCTACAATGAGTAAAGAAAGAATTGCTCACTGCCTCCTTAAGTTGACTCTTGGTTGATGTAATTACAAAAGCCTTCATATGTACTGTTAAATTTTCTGAAACCAGCAGCTATGGCAGCATTTACAGAACCCACAATGGTGACTTTTTTTTATATTAACCAAGACTCTCCTAAGACAGTAATGGGTCCTTATATTAAACTCAATAATTTAAATATCCTCATTCAAAACATTCATTCAGGCCTAATATATCAATGAAAACCACTGAACTATAAGTTTTGGCCAGAAATGAGATAGTCTGCCTGTAGATCTTCTCCTCTCTCTCTTGTCCCTAGTGCTGCAACAGAACACCACGGCAGCCTCCCTTTCCTTCTTGCCCATATCTTCTGTGGATCCTACAGATCACCTACTCCTAATCCCCCCCCACATTCATCATTGTATCCTACCCCCCAGTTCCAGTAGGTGTAACCTGCTAACCCAAAGACCACTCTTCCCTGCTGGACGGAGGCTGCTTGTTGGTTCCTGACTGCTCGGTCCTGAAATAATCATGCAGAAAACATATTATGTGCAATACTGTTTGGCCAATAGCTTAAGCGTATATCTGGCTAACTCATATCCTAAACTAACCCATCTCTATTAATCTGTGTATCACCATGAGGTAATGGCTTACTGGGTAAAATTCTTAGTGCCTGTCTCCAGTGGGTCTACATGGCTTCTTCTTGACTCTGCCTCTTTTCTTCCAGCATGTTGTTTAGTTTTCCCCACCTACCTAAGTAATGCCCTATCAACAGGCCAAGGCAATTTCTTTATTCACCAATGGTGTTCACTGCATGCAGAGGGGAATCCCACATCACCTCCCCTTTTCTGTTTAAATGAAAAGGAAGGTTTTTAACTTTAACATAGTAAAATTACATATAACAAAAGGTATCAAGCAAGAATTACAGTTATAATATTTATATTTATTTTATCTTTTATCATAACTAAAGGAAACTATGGCTATTTTTCCACTCCATCAAAGACTCCAGTTATATATATATGTATATATCCTGTTAACAGGTAAGTACATTATAAACAACACTCTAGGACAGAAGAGTCATCTCGCTGCCTGGACAGTCACCCAAAGTTCTTCTGTATCTCCATCTTCAGCCTACAGGCCCATAGCATCCAGCAGACTTTTCCACAAAGCAGGAAATTTCATAGACAGTTCTGCCTATATTGACAGTTTGTCAGTCACTTTCTTCTGTGTCCTGCAGAATGTCTAGCATTATTTTTCATGAAGCAGGAACCCTAAAGGACTGTCTCACCTTTAGGTAAGTTCAACAGTCACCCCTCTGTGGGTCCTACATGTCAAGTTTATACAGCATACCATCAAGCAGTCCATGAAAGAGCAGTTTCTTGCCCAAATGGCTATCAAACTCCATGAGGAGCCTCTTTGGTGCCCATTTTCCTCTTGAAGTAATTGGTACTGCCAGGAGCAGATGTGTCTCATGTCATGAAAAGTTCTAAGCTCTTAAAACATTTTAAATGACATATTCTGCAGGTCTCTGAAAGATCTGAAGAATATCAATCTAACTGAAATATATCTCTATATATCTAGAACACCTAATATGACTACAAGCTTTACTATTACAGATGACTCTCTATTTACCTATACAATCACAATACCTTAATCAAGAGCACAAATATATATACACAGTATAAAAAATTGATCTTAAATTTTTATTAATAAACCAAAATCCATACCAATGCAAATCTCTATAGCGTATCCCCCTTTAAATATGAACATTTATAAACAATATTTGGGAATTTTGGCATAGGTCTCTAGAATACTTTCTGCTGACTGGGGGCACAATTGATCAGGTATTTCATGGTGCATCTTGTGTGCTAGGTTCATCTCAGTCAGCAGTTGGGTGAAGCAATTTTTTGAGGGGTGTTCAAGGTGACCTTTAGGGGATCTTGGTCCATCAAACCACATTAGCCTGGAAGCAATTCACAGGTTCTCATCCTCTATGGAAACAAAAGAAGAACCTCTTTTCCAAAACAACATACACTTAGTTACATATTTTGAAATCAAGATACCTTTAAAGTAAATATGTTGGTTTAGCTTAGCAATCCCCAGAATCAAATGTCTCTCTGCCATAAAAAATTCAAAGAAAACACAATAATATACATAATCCAGATTCTCTGCACACATTCCATCATTATGTGGCTTATTTTACTTTTTCTACAATTTTAATATTTATTTTATTACCTTTACTCCTTTAATTTATTACTGTCTGTACTATTTTATATTACATTTACTGCCTCTTTACCCTCTTTACTCTCTCCAAGCCTATGCACATTTATCCAACACTGTGACACATTTAGAGGTCTTTTATGTCTAAATCTGTCTTATTGTGCATCTGTAACTCTTTACTGTCCAGAAGTGCTTCTTAAAATGCTAAGTGCTTTTTAAAAACTTAAGCTGCAGCATTACTAGGGTTTATATGGCCCTTCCTGCTTACTCCACACAGTCCATTCACTGCCTCTGTAAGCCATGCACATTGCTGCAGTTCCAAGTATACAGCAGGTCTATGTCGAGCCATTAAGCAATTGTAGCACTCTGCTCACAAAACCCATTTAAATGCTCCATAGCTGAACCTCATGAGCCCAGGAAGCCACAGCCATTTCAAAGTGGTGTAACTTTTTCTGCTACTGCTGCGTAGTAAAGAGGGGTGTGGCATGTCCTGCTGCCCAGCAAGCTTAACCCCCGAAATTACCACATAGATATTGTATTAATTAAATTACCGCCTGGCCCTTATCTCTAGCCTATTATTGGCTAACTTTCACATCTTTATTCAACCCATTTCTAAGAATCTGTATAACACCACAAGGTTGTGGCTTACCGGGAAAGATTCTGAACAGTGTCAGTCTCAGGCAGGAGCTTCATGGCAACTGCCACACTGCCTTCTTCCTCCCAGAATTCAGTTCTGTCTCCCCACCTATCTAAGTTCTGCCCTACAAAAAGGCCAAGGCAGTTTCTTTATTCAACCAATGAAAGCAACACAAATACAGAAGGACCTCTCTCAGGTTTTAGGTATATCTTAGTCAACCACGTTGGCGCCAAATTGTTAGAATAGGCCACTTGTTTGTTTCTCAGCTGCTCAGCCCTGAAGTAATCACACAGAAGCTATATTATTTAAATCACTGCTTTGCCTGTTAGCTCTAGCTTCCTATTGGCCAAATCTTACATCTTAATTTAACCCATCTCAAATAAGCTGTGCATCACCATGAGATTGTGGCCTACCAACAATATTTCAGCACATCTGTCTCTGGTGGCAGCTCCATGGCTTCTAAGGAGGTAATAATCTGTGAGTCTACCCCTAAATAAATAACCCTCTATTAAAATGATCTTTCAGTTACTCTAGGCCTTAGCCAAAGCTGGTTGCTCCAACATTGCAAATGAGACTGGGTGATTGTCCAGGTAGCCAGTTGTCTCTGTCATTTGTTGCACATTTTGCAAGGTGCTTAATTGCACTTCTGCTTACTCAAGTAATATTTCCCTTCTCAGGTCTTTGATAGGGTTGAAGACTAGATAGTTGTAGTTATTTTTCTCTCATGACTTGGCCAAGTTTTTTTTATGAGACTTAAGCTCCTTAGGATAGGATAATTATTGAAACATTTATCACATGTTTCTTGCTTGATATTGTTTATGCTATTGTAATTCTAATTTATTTTTATACCTGATATTTGTTCCTATTGTATATAATTTTATATTAGGATTAGAACTTCCTTATTTAAACAAAAGGTGGAGGTACTGTAGGAATTCCTACAGACAGTAACCCTTAAGTTACCTGCCCACTTGGGCGTGGCCTCTTATACTATAAATGCTGATGTAAAGCCCACGTCTGGCCTCTCTTCTGGTAGTGTGATCCAGTTTCTGTTCAAGAGGACTGTGATCTGTGAGTCTATCCCTAAATAAATAACCCTGTATTATACTCAATTCTGAGCTAGTGTGGGATTTCTTTTAAGCATCCTTCTTCACCTCCCAGGGCAAAAAGTAGGCTGAGGGCAGACCTGAAAGTTTCCTAATGTTCCCTTCGTTCTCATCCCAAGCCCTATAGTGGAAAAACTGCTGTGGTCTTGCTTTATTGATTTTATTTCCAATCTTTGACTTTGATCTGTTTTATTTATATCCTTCCACTGTTTTGTAGATTTCTTTAAGGGATTTATTCATTTTCTCTTTAAGGACCTTTATCATATTCATAAAGACTGCTTTAAAGTTTTTTCTTGTGCTTCAGCTATGTTGGAATATTCAAGCCTGCTGGGCTCTAGTGGAGACATATTGTCCTGGTTGTTATTGATTGTGTTTTTATGCTGGTGCCTCAGCATGTGGGTGTTCAGAAGATTCTGGTTTCTGGATTTGCCTTTGTTTGATGGGTGTTTTGTTCCTTTATGAATTTTGGGAGATTGTGATACCTATGTGTTGCCTGTTTTCCTGGCCACTTCAGCTGATATATTTTGGGGAATGCCTGCTGGTGTTGGAGTCTGGGATAATGGGATGAGCTGGAGGAAGGAAGGTTGGAGGTTGTGATCCATTGAGGATGGAGTCAGACTAAAAGGCAATAAAGAGAATACCCAAATTAACAAAATCATGAACAAAAGGGAAACATAACAATAGACACAGAAAATTTAGGAAATCATAAGGAAAACACTAAAAGAAATGGTTAACTTTCTGGATGGTTACTACTTACTCAAATTAAATCAAGATCTGATAAACAATGTAAATAGACCTATGACCCTTAGTGAAATAGAAGCAGTCATTAAAAATTCCACCCCAAAAAACCAGGGCTAGATAGTTTTAGTGCAGAATTCTAACAAACTTTCAAAGGAAAATTTGCCTCAAATTATCCCACCAAATGGAAACAGAAGGAACATGATTATTCTGATACCCAAACCACATAAAGACTCAGCAAAGAGAATTACAGAACACTTTTGTTCATAAATACTGATGCAAAAAATAATAAAATACTTGCAAACCAAATCCAAGAACATATCAAAAAGATCATTCACCATTATCAAATAGGATTCATCATAGATATGCAGCAATAATTCAACATATGAAAATCAGTCAATGTAATTCATCATATAAACAAGCTAAAGGAAAAAAGCACATGATCATCTCACAAGAAACAGAAAGGTTCTTGACAAAATCCAACTCGTTTATAACAAAAGTCCAGGAGAGATTAGAGATAAAAGGTTTTTATCTAAACATAAAAAGGTAAATTACATCAAACCTATAGCTAATATCAAATTACATGGAAAGAAAAACAAAGAAATCTCAGTAATGTCAGGAACATGACAAGGTTGTCCACTCTTTTTTATCTATTCAATATAGTATTTGTAATTTTACATAGAGCAATAAGACAATGAAAGGAGATCAAGGGAAGAAATCAAAATATTGTTACTTACAGATGACATAATAATATACATAAGCAACTTTAAAAATTCCACCAGGGAACTCCTACAGTTGATAATCACTTTCAACAGAGTGACTGGATACTAGATGAACTCAAAACAATCAATTACTCTCCTATATGAAAAAGACAGACTGAGAAAGAAGTCAGGGAAACAATACCTTTCAAAAAAGTCCCAAATAATATAAAATATCTTTGGGCATCTGTAACCAAGCAAGTCAACCACCTGTATGATAATAACTTCAAGTTTTTGAAGAAATGTATCAGAAGATATAAAGCTCTTCAATGCTCATGGGTCAGTAGGAGTAACAGGAAAAATGGCCATCCTACCAAGAGCAATGAATAGATTCAATATAGTCTCCATCAAAATCCCAACACAGTTCTTCACAGATCTTGAAAATGCTCAACTTATTATGGAAAAAAACAAAAAAAAATCCAAGACAGTTAAAAAAACAGTCCTAAAAAATAAAAGAAATGCTGGATATCCCACCATTCCTGATTTCAAGATGTATTACACAGCTTTGGGAATATAAAAATGTATGGTATTAATACAAAAAGAGACAAATCCATTAATGGAATCAAACTGAAGACCCAGACATAAGTTCACAAACCTATGGATACCTGATTTTTATAAAGAAGCCAGACATACACATGAAGCTGCTGGGGGGAAAAACCAGCATCTTCTACAACGGGTGCTCATCAAAGTGGATGTAAATAGGTAGAAGAATGGTAACAGACCCATATCTATCAGCTAGTACAAAACTCAAGTTCAGTGTTTCAGAGACATCAACATAAAACCAGATACACAGAACCTGTTAGAAGAGAAAGTAGAATGGCTAGATATGGAAAAGCTGGATAAACCAACAGGAACGGCAGAGACAAGTATAGCCAACAGACTACAAGAGATGGAAGAAAGAATCTCAGACACTGAAGATACAATACAGAAAATA
>JAQHUG010000131.1:3420700-3455656 GCA_028555095.1 Dicrostonyx torquatus
CTAGCTGGGACTTCCCTGTGAATACCTGGGATCCCCTCCAGAGACAAGTCTCTTGCAAATCTTAAAATGACTCCCGTTAATGTAGATATCTTATTCCCTTCTCCAATATCCACCCTTCCTCCATCTCCACCCTCTCACAACCCCAGGCTCTCCCTGGTTCTTCCTTTCTCCCTTCTACATCCTCCCTTTCGCTTACCCCCTCCTCCAATCCCTACCACCACCCCTAAATGGGGATCATTTTGAGACAAATAATCCAACTTTAGAAATAGGGTACAGATCTAAACAGGGAATTCTCAATAGAAGAATCTCAAATGACTGAGAAACCTTTAAATGTGTAACATCCTTAGCCATCAGGGAAATGCAAATCAAAGCTACTATGAAATTCCATCTTACACCTGTCAGAATAGCTAAGATCAATAACATAAGTGACAGCTGATGCTGGCAAGGATGTGGATCAAGGGGAACACACCTCCATCGCTGGTAGTGCACACTTGTACAGGCACCATGGAAATCAATACAGTGATTTCTTAAAACATTGGGACTCAATGTACTGCAAGACTCAGCTATACCATTCCTGGGCGTTTACCCAAAGAATGACCCATCCTACTACAAGCATATTTGCTAAACTATGCGTATTGTAGCTTTTTTCATAATTTGCAGAAACTAGAAATAACCTAGATGTCCCTCAGTGAAGGAATGGATAAAGAAAATGTGGTACATTTACACAATGGAGTATTACTCAACTTTTAAAAAAAAATGACATCATGAAATTTGCAGGCAAATAAATGGAACTAAAAAAAAAAACCCTCTTGAGTGTCCAGAAAGACGAATATGGTATCTATTCACTAATAAGTGGATATTGGCCATGAAGTAAATGATAACCAAGCTATAATGTGTAGAGTCAGAGAAGTTGGGTAAGAAGGAGAGTTGTGGGGGCATTGCAGGGATCTTCCTGGAAAGAGGAATTGGAATAGATTTTACCATCACACAGGGTGGTGGAAATGGGAACAGGATGGATGATCAGGTAATGGGAGAAAGTGATCAGGTAGAGAGAGATAATGTGGGGAGAGACTATAGAAATTTGGGAGTATTTGGGGGTGGTGTGAAAACGTAGTTCAGGGGAAATTTCTTGGAATTTATGAAGGTGATTCTAATGAGGACAATGAGGACTCCAAGTTATGAGAGACATGGTGTCTCAACCAGCCATTTCAAGTCTTCCAGTGGCAGCACTGGATTGAGTTGTTGGCCAAGGGAGTCCCTAGGCTGATGCTAAGACAAAACGGTTGCTCTCTGCCTATTGACAGTGGGGCCCCATTTGCAAAGGGCAACATCCACACATGTCGTTGAACATGCGAAAGTCCAGCTGGTGCCTTCATGGATCTCTCGCTCATGCATTCTAGTCACTTTGGTACAGGAAGATACTCTGGAGATTTTGAAAAAGAAACACGAACACCAACTTAGCAACAAAACATTTGACCTACAATCTGTCCTGCCTACAAAATATGCTAGGGTAAAGATGGCAAGAACTTGTGGGAGTAGCCAACCAATGTTTGATTTGACTCAAGAACCACAAGAGGAAACCCATACCTGATAGTGCTTGGCAGTCCAAGAACCAGAAATTAGATAGCCAGACAACTAGGGTCAAACCAAATACTACTGGTCTAAAAATAAAATAAAAGTATCCATAAAATATTCCTATTGGTATTTTACTGTACTCATAGGTCAATATTTTATCCAGGCATCATCAGCGAGACTTCCTCTGGAAGTAGTTGGAAAAAGATGCAGACCCACAGCCAGACATTAGACAGACAGAGAATCTAAATGGAAGATGTCATCAAGTAGCTCACCTTGGAGCTCAAAGAATTCCAAGGAAGAGGAACAAGAAGATTGTAAGAGCCAGATGGGATGGAGGACCCCAGGAGAGTAATGCCCTCTGAATCAAATAAGCCTGACCTATATGAGACCAGAGAGACTGAAGTAGTAAGCACAGGGCAGACACAGGCCCGCACCAGGTCCTCTGTGAATTTATTAATCTTATTAGCTTAGTATTTTTATGGCACTTTTGCGTTTTTGAGCGAGCGGGTCTCTGATTCTTTTGCCTATTCTTGGGACAATTTCCTTCTGTTGGGTTGCCAAAGTTTTTGCTTAATCTTATTATCATTTATTTTATTGTGTTTAGCTGTTATCTCTTAGAAGCCTGCTCTTTTCTAATGAGAGACAGATAGGGAATGGATCTGCATGGGAGGAGAAATGGGGAGGAACTTGAAGGAGTAGAGGGAGGGGGAACTATAATCAGGATATATTGTATGGAAAAAGAATCCATTTAACAATAAAAGAAAAAAGTGTAAATTTCTGTACCTTGAGATTAATTTTGTAATTTATAATGATATAAAACATTCATGATTAGTATTTGTAAAATAAGAAAATATGCTAGGTATCAGCAATTCCCTGTTTCTGATCACATACACTCTTGCCCATGAGTTTATGCCAGAACCTGTTATGATAAACTGTTGAAAATTACTTCATTTACCATGTGGTCATCAGTGCTGTGACAGAGACATGAGAGGAATTCTGTGAGAAATGACTGAGAGATGTGGACAGGGGTCTAGGCAAGCTGTGTCTTCCATGGGACTAGAAACTGTAAGGTAAGGAAGTTTGAGACAGAATTGTTAGTGGACTCTGAATCATTTTAGGCAAGAGAAAATTAAGACACAAATGAGAATTAAAGGTATGGTTTTCTGGGAAACCACAAATATTTTTGTTAGGTATTGCACTGAAAATGAAACAGGTGAGGACAGAGAGAGGGGTCTTTTTTTCTCACTTTTTTATTTTATCTTTTAAAAACAGAAAACAAACTATCTTATTTCATTTTACATACTGATCCCATTTCCCACTCCTTCCTCTTCTCCCATTTTCTCCACTTACTCCTCCCACCCCAGAGAGTGCAAGGCACATCGCTTTGGGGAAGGACCAAGACCCTCCCTACTATATCCAGGCTGAGCAAGGTATCCATCCAAAGAGAATTATTGCAGGGAACCACTTGTTCATCCTGGCCGCCCGGCTAGCTTAGCCCTAAAATAACCACACAGAAATTGTGTTATTTAAATTACTGCTTGGCTCATTAGCTCTGCCCTCTTATTGGCTAATTCTCACATGTTGATTTAACCCATTTCTATTAATCTGTATATTGCCATGTGGTAGTGGCTTACTGGGAAAGATTCAGCATGTCTGTCTCTGGTGGCTCTATGGTGTTCCTCTCCTCCTCCGCCTTTCTTCCTCCCAGCATTCAGTTCTGTCTTCCCTGCCTACCTACGTTCTGCACTGTCAACAGCCCAAGGCAGTTTCTTTATTCACTAACCAATGAAAGCAACACATGGACAGAAGGACCTCCTAGACCAGAGAATGGGTTCCAAAAAAACAAGTACAAGTAGCAGGGACAAATCCTGGTGCCACTGACAGTGACTCTGAAATCTGCCCCAGCCATACAACTGTCACCCACATTCAGAGGATCTAATTTGGTCCTATGCTGGTTCCTTTCCTTTCTGGCCAGAGTTGGTAAGCTCCCGTTAGCTCCTGTAAGCTGTTTCAGTGGGTGAACCCATCATGGCTTTGACTTTTTGTGTTAATATTTTCACCCCTCCCACTCTTCAATTGAACTTTGGGAGTTCAGTCCAGTGCTTCACTGTGGGTCTCTGACCCTGTCTCCATCAGTTGCTGGATGAAGGTTCTATGGTGAAATTTAAGATAGTCATCAATCTGACTACAGGGTAAGACAAGTTCGGGCATGAGAGGGACCCGTTTTCAGCTCGGCATTTTTGGTAGAACAAGAAGTCTAAATGGAGACATGCCTCAATATACAATGACCGCATGTGGCTGGTGGTTATTGCATTGGGCAGTGCAGGTTATTGAACATTTTCATCACGTCAGAACTTTCTATCAGCTGCACTGCTCTTGACTGTGTATAAATCTCCCTTACAGCTGAAATTTGAGCATCAGGAATAAAACCTGGGTCATTGTACATGATGACTAAATGCCTATTAAATGAATAAAAAAATGCTGGATTTTCATCTGAGCTGTCTGTTGCCACCATTTACAGATAAGTTCAGCTGCATTTCCCTACGATAGGTTTTTTGGGGTTTTTTTTGTTATATGTCTCTAGACTTTCTGTAAAAATAGATGTTATAATTAAAACAATTTTCTGTGCCATGATTTACAGAGGGGAGCATGGACAATCCTAGATGTTCATAAATGCTTCCATCCCAACATTGCAGTTTTCGATTTTATTCCCATGATCAATTCCTTAGGAAGATCTTTGAAGTTCAAGCTGACCATGGCAAACGATTCCCACCTGGTTTCTACCATGCTTCGGATCTTGAAATGCCTTCCTCTTCTGGAAGCCAGCTATAAGCCAGGTACATGCTCAAACAGCTTACTCTGTTATGCTCTGGCCTCTAACATTTTTGGTAATTTTTTCCTTTGATATTTTACATATCATTCCAAACAGTTGTTCGTTTGCTTGCTTGCTTGTTTATTTGTTTGTTTTGAAACAGTTCTTTAAACACCAGTGATCTCCTCAAATGCCTTCCTTAGGAAACTTGGTTAATTTCTCCCTGACTCTAAAACTGTTACCAGTTCAAAGAGATATGAACAAAGACAATAATTAACCAATACTATTGAGTATGCAGAGAGTTTCCACTCAAGCTTTTGACTTTTACTTTGTTAATGAAATCTCTAGTGGAGGCCAAGGTTATATAGAGCTGGTCAACAACTTTAGACAATTCCAGGTCCTAGCATCTGACACATGGAATGGTCAGATGCCTATAGTGTAAGTAACCACAGCTCTAGAGAACTACAGCTCACATTTTGTAGGGACACAGAGAATCTGCGTGCAATGTGGACACTGTGAGCCACGTACTTTGGAGGTCACAGGTAGCGATCATGTAGCACATCATTTGCTTGACCCATAGCATGTCAAAGCCAAGAGCAGAAGAGGAAGATGGCTGTCAGGTGGGGTATGAACTACACTTTTCTGTAGCACACAAGACCTCTAAATTTCACATGAGACAAAATAAATGTACCCCCACTGACATTCAAGGCACTGTTGTAACAGTCAAGGAATACTTCCCCTGCCTAGATAAGGAAGATCCCCAACCCTGAATAAGGGATACTGCACAACCAAGAGGATAGGAGACTGAATTGATAAAGGAGAGGATGGGAGATGAAACTGTTACTGAAAAATCAAGAGATGAGAAGTTCAATGATGTAGAATAACAGCAGTAACAAGACCAGACTGAATGGATGGGTATAGGCAGATTATGGGAGTTTAGACTCTTCTCAGGAAACTGGAATCAAATATATTTTCACAGGATAGTGACGTCATGATACATCTATATAAAATATGTCAGTCTGCTATCAATACATCAACTAGAAAACATTTTAGTGTTTCAAGTATTACCTAGGAACTTCACCAGTTTTGATACTGGTGGTCATCTAAACATATATTAACATATATCACTCTATAATCAGCTGTTGACAATCTACACCCTTTTTGATCCTTAAGAAAAATTATATGACAGCTGGCTTAAGTAGATGAGTGTCCCAATTTACAGAGAAAGTTTAAGCATTGGTGCCAATCACATCTTTGTCGTCTCAGTAGAACCCTAAATGGACTTGACAGTCCAGCCCACGCTGCCTTCCTCCCTTCAATTAAAGTTCCAATCATGGCTCATTCACACCACAGCAAAATCAAGTGCTTTTTATTCTGCCTTTATACTGAATTACATGTAAAGCTGTTTCCTGAGCACACTGCTAGCTTTACAGGTGCCACCTGCATGCTTAGTCTTCAAACCTTACTGAAAGATGCATTTTCTGTCGTATACTGGGCACTGGTGCTCACACTTCAGGCTGTCCTCTAGTTAACTCTCACTGGAAAAGGCTCTATTACCCTAAGATAGCCTTGTATGAAGAGGCTTCTTGGAGCATTTGTACTTTGAAAATTTAATGTAAAATACAATGTGCCACCTTGGCTTGCATCTCCATTCAATGTGTCCAGAGCATCTCATCATTCACCCACGAGTTAGATTAATGCATATGTCACCAAGCCAAACACTTCGCTCTCTATAAATTACATAGCATGCCCTGTTTTGCTTTCTTCATGCCCTTCAAGTCTGAGAGCCAGTTGATCATACACCAACAGAGAGAGCACAACTTGGAATGCAAAAGGATGGATTGAGAGTTGTCACACCTGTAAGTCACCTGAAAGTCCAGGCATCCTGAGCCTGCCCTTCTGCCCATCATCTTTCAGCCTTTCTGTTTTTCCTAAGTTGGGGAGCATAGAGATTAAATGGTGTGGGACAATGGTCTCTATTTTGTCAATTATATTTTAAATAAACACTGATTGGCCAGTAGCCAGTCAGGAAGTATAGGCAGGACAACCAGACAGGAAGTAGAAGCGGGCCAATGAGAACAGGAGAATTCTGAGAAGAAGGGAGTCCTAGTCTGTACTCCTGACCCAGCCACAGAAGAAGCAAAATGTGACTGTGTGATTTCTCTGGGACTTAACAATAGTGGGAAGCAGGCAGGGCAGAAACCGTGACAACAGTTAAAGACACCATCTTTGGGCTGCTTGCCCTACTGCCAAACTATTGCACAGGTATTTTATGAAAGAAATTTAATTTCAAACAAACAGACCTTTAAAACATTATTTCATTTTAATTGCTTAGAATTTCTAATCCTCTTTGGGTTCTTTCTCATACAAATTGGGTTTTTCATAGGAGATTTCAAAACAGTTCTTGGTCTCTATAAGCTCTCTAACCACCTATGCCTTATAATATTATTATTTTAATAATCAGTATAAGAAGAAGAGAATTTTTCACCTTTTTGGCTAAAGATGGAAGTGGAAGTCAATACTATTATTTGTCAATACTATTAATTATTGGCTATTTATTAATATTTAGTACTATTATTTATTAACTATTACTTTTTAAATAATATTATTATTAACTTAAGTTTGCTAAAGTTGACTAAGACCTTCACCTGATAAGTTTAGAAACAAGTTTCTGGCATTCCCCCCACAAATGACTCAATAAATATCAAATACCTTTTCAAGTACTGAGTACTTGTTTATGTTGTGGGATGTGAAAATTATGTGCTCAGGTAACATCATCAAAATCAAAAGAAATATTATACTCCAATACTTAAAATGCCTTAAAAGATTCCACCATTGTGGGAAATTGACAAGTAATCATCTTGCAGATATATGTGGAAATCAAAATATGAAAATTATTAAATAGGTAGCAGTTAGGAGAGTAACTCTATATCTATGTAGGTATCTCATAAATTAGTATCATGAAAAATAAATACTAGCAATTTAATGAAAAGACATGTTATGTCACCTCCAGGAATGAAATAATCTTGGAACAGTCCAATCACAGATTCTGCCCTTGGTGAATTCCAAAATGGGTTCCTTTCCTTCCTTCTGTCAGACAATCTTAGCTTAAATTTGTAGACAAGTAAATATAGCTAAAAATTGACATTTAAAGAGGTGCTCATTGAGGATTCATACCAAGGGAGTATTATATTGGCAATCTGTCCTTTCTGCAGCATCACTATCTTAAAATAACCTGACAGTAAGTTACATGGAACACTGACCAAGGCAAAATTGTGAAGTGTAAGAGTTTTCTTCATATCCTGATAATTTTCCTTCCTTCCTTTAAAAAACATAGTGGTCTAACCGGAAGGCTTCCTCTCTTCCCTTTTTTAATAACATTCAGTGATACTGCTTCTGTTCAAGAGCGCCAGTGTCTTACAGAATCCTGTTACGGCTAAGAAATCGCCTACAAGCCGTCTTCTTCCTTCTGCCTTCTTGACAGCTGCACAAGTCCTAATGAGAAGCAAATCCTCTTATTAAACAAATACTGACAGAAGGCTGACAATGTTTCTAGGATGCTTGAGATAAAACCTAGTATATGAGTCAAGCTTTTATCCTTACAAGCCTGTATCTCCAGAATAAAGACTTTCAAATAAAGCAACTAGAATCAAGGGACGGGGACAAATAGCACTGATTTTTGATAGTACATTTTGAGGCATCTAATCTAACTTCCAGGTCAGGGCAGGTGTTGCAGTGGGTTAGTGTGTTGTCTGAGGTTTTCTGTCCTGCCCAGTTCCTGCAGTCTTTAAGTACCAAAGAAATCACACAGAGGTCTACATTAGTTATAAACTGATTGGTCCATTAGCTCAGGCTTCTTATCACTCTTACAACTTATATTAGCCCATTATTCTTGTCTATACCTTATTATTTGGCAAGTCACATCTTGCTTCTTCTGTGGCTGGGTCACGACTGCAAATTAGGACTTCCTTCTTCTCAGAATTCTCCCATTCTCATTGACCCGCCTCTACTTTCTATCTGATTGTTCTGCCTATACTTCCTGCCTGGCCACTGGCCAATCAGCATTTATTTAAAATATAATTGACAGGATACAGACCATTGTCTCACAGCATTAGTATCTAAACTAGGTTGGAAGAAGTGAAAGAAAACCAGAAGAAAGAACATTCTAGGCAGGGGGCAAGGTTGTGCAAACATTCCAAATTGACATGAAAGGAAAGATTTTGTGGTCTGCACACAGTGCATTGGGGTTGTATAGGAAGATGCAGGAAAGAATGGATCAGCAGTAAAGAAGTCATGTGGAGCAGAGTGTGATGGCATTTGCTCTGGTGCCAGGGAGGTAGTTGGAAAGATAGTGGAATGGTTTAAGTTAGAGACTGAAGGAGTTCTTTGGGTGCATTGTAGAGAACAAATTGGAAAGCACGCAGGCTGGAAATCAATAGCCTAGCACAATGAACACAATGAAGGTAACTGCAGACAATAAGTGTACTCAGGAAATATGAGAGGCAGAATCAATGGGATGATAGATTGGGCACAATAATGAGGGTGAGGAAAATAAGGAAAATAAAGGGGAAAGAAGATGCTAAGTCTCTCTTCACACCCTGTGGAGCAGCTTCCTCCAAAGGGCTCCTTGTGAGCATTTCTGCAAGTAAGTTCTGGGAAACAGAAACATTGGGTGACCTGATCAAATCAGGTAACACCAAGCACTCTAGGAGACTCAGGTATTTCTCCTTTTCAAAAGCACAAGCTCTTGTAATAAATTTTTACAATTACCTCTTGTTTTATGTCAAAAAATCCTCTGAACAGTATTTAATAAGATCATTTATGCTAACATAATCAATGACTTATTAAAGCAAGATGACAGGATACCTCATCTCATTTAATCTTTATGTGTAATTAAACTAAAATCCTTCATTTTGTAACCAGCCTGTCTTCTTTCAACTATAGCTCACCCAAAGAAAAGCATGCCTAACACAGACACCAGCACACAGATTTCTTCTTGGTTTTGCCAACTCAGAGATTTTCTCCTCTTGCCTCAGCTTTTGGAATCTTTCAAGCATAGATAAGATAGAAGCTTCTAGACAACAAAAGGTCTAAATATCAGGAAATCATTCGGACAATTTCAAAGGTTCTTTTTAAAACCACAATGCCCATATTGAAGGATAACACAGGCCCCACATGGAAAGGTAATTTATTTTATGCCAAAGAAGAGCCGGATGTTTGTTTACCTCCCTTAGGGCACGACCCACAATATTTTCCCTGGGGCTGAGTAGAAGACGCTGGTTGCTCTGAGCATGTTTTTATGATCTGAAATGGATACTAAGGATCACATCTGACTTTAGCTTCATTACTTTATTTTTAGATGAATATTTCACCCACAAAGTTTGAAAAGAGCTTGTGCTCCATTTGGGTTAAAAAAAAATCGGACATACTAAACTTACAGGAGATTAGCTTTCAAATCATAGTTAACACATAATTTATTTCATCTCTTTTCCTAAGAAGGATAAAATGGTTCCTAGGATGAGTGATAAATGAGTTTCACCTATAGGAAAATTTGATTAGGACCTCCTGGAATGGAGCCCCCTAAAAAAATCTTTATTTTAATAAGAATATTTGATACAAAAGGATTTAAAGTAGTAGAGGGACCCAGTAGGAGATCAGCAAGAGCGGGAGAAGAAAAGAGAGGGTAGTGGGTGTGCTGGATAGTTTTACATCAACTTGGCTCAACTAGTCATCTGAGAGAAAGGAGCCTCATTTAAGAAAATGTTTCTATAAGTTTGGGATGCAGGCAAGCCTGTAAAACACTTTCTTAATTCGTGATTAAGAGGAGGGCCATGTCCATTGTGCGTGGTGTCATTAGCTGTTGGTTCTGGATTCTATAAGAAAGCAGGTGAGCAAGTCTTGAGAAAAAGCCAGTAAGAGTTTATGATAAGCACAGGAAAGTTTATCTAAGATTAAATGTCTTCAGAAAAACACTACAAATTTCTTTTGAGTCTTAGTTCTTCATAAACAGTAAGTTAGAGTTATTCTCAGAGAAGCAAGGAGAATCAATATAGGGTGACTGATCTCTATTGTTCCTAAGGAAAACATTGTGTGAGTCTCGGTACACACCCAGGCAAAACACCAGTCAAAAATGAAATATGTAACATTTGCATGTCCACAGCTAATGATCAAGCACCTCATCATAGTCTTTGTGAACACAAAGCAAATGCCATGCCACTGAATTTCATATCAAGCTTCATGAGTGTGTGTGTGTGTGTGTGTGTGTGTGTGTGTGTGTGTGTGTGTGTGTGTGTGTGTGTTAGGGGGTGGAAGGGAAGGGGAGGGGAAAAGTGATGTGTCAGACTTTGTTGACTCCCTTTGGGAAGCCTTACCGCTCTGAGGAGTGGATGGGGGCCACATGGGGGAAAGGTGGAAGGGAGTGTGAACTGGAATAGGTATGTAAAATGAGAAAATATTATCTTTTAAAAAATAAATATAATAATACAAAAGAAGAAAAAAATTAGTCCTCTTTGTATCTTTAGAAAACTGAAAGACTTTTATCATTGAGTGCCATCATACATCACAAGCTATAACACAGTGAAAGTAATAAAGGAAGCTGGAAATCTAACCTATTGCCCCCAACTCTTGAATAAAACCGTTTTCGAAGACTCAACCCTTGGCTTCAGGAAGAAAACAACAGTTCCAGCTTAATCTCCAAGAGAGTCAGGCTATTGGCAAACAAGGAAGATGTTCCTTTGTCTTGGAAGACCCTCCAGGTAGTAAAAAAGTTAAGCACAAACCCAGACATGAATGTATACATACACAAAACAATATAAAAATATCCAGAACAGGCACCAAAAACTACAGAGAAACCTGTCTCTAAAATAAAAACAAGTAATCAATCATTTTATTTCCTCTAATCCTCTTGATAAATGTAGCATTGGAGCATGAAGCCGAGTTGGCAGTTACAGGTCTAACCCTGTTCCAACCCCATTTCCCTCCCTCTCCCCGTCCATCTCTTCGTCCTCCTTGCTTCCATGTTCTTCCTCCACCTCTGCCTCCTCCTCTTTTCCTCAGGTCCATGAATTCCTCACAAGATCTGTAACAGCTCATATGTTGGAGCTTTCTCTAGTCTTCCAATGTATAGGTTTTTCCCCAGAACTCATATAGGAGGAAAACCCTTAGCAGTTATTTTTCTTTAGCTCCACCTGCTACTCCTGTGAATGTACAGGTGAAGCTCCTTCCTTCTGTACTAAAAGTACCTCCATCACACGGATGGATGTTTGTCATTTCCTGCTTGCTTTGATTGGGTGACAAATGTGAGTTTCCTCTACTGACTGCAAGCATTGCTGTGCAGGAAGAATGTTGGTGAAGTTTCTTCTAAGAGTTGCCTCAAATCAGACGTTCATTAAAAGATTAAAAGTGTGTGTGTGTGCGTGAGTGTGTGTGAGTGTGTGAGTGTGTGTGAGTGTGTGCGTGAGTGTGTGAGAGTGTGTGTGTGAGTATGTGTGTGAGTGTGTGAGTGTGTGAGTGTGTGTGTGAGTGTGTGTGAGTGTGAGTGTGTGTGNGTGAGTATGTGTGTGAGTGTGTGAGTGTGTGAGTGTGTGTGTGAGTGTGTGTGAGTGTGAGTGTGTGTGAGTGTGTGAGTGTGTGTGAGTATGTGTGTATGAGTGAGTGTGTGAGTGTGTGTGAGTATGTGTGTGTGAGTGAGTGTGTGTGTGTGAGTGTGAGTGTGTGTGTGTGTGTGTGTAGGGAAATTATTCTGTCTTCCTTTCTATGCTGCAGCATGGTAACATAAGTGGCTATTTAATAGGTTAATAGGACCACAAACACTTTCTTTCAACTCCAAAGAAGTTGAAAGTTGACTGTCCCTTGGCCAGGTATCATACTTTTCTTTCCCTGAGACCACTTGAAGTTGTATAGCTATTTCATGAATTCCATAATTGAATTTCCCTTTCTTGTAGCATTTTGAGTTTTGGATCATTGCCTATTGTATCTTCAGTATACTAACCCGAGGATATGATCATATTCATGAGAATTTAAAGCAAGGAATTTTTTAAATATGGAAATACTTTTGGAAGTACCTTGGGTTACCCTACACATCCCTGCATGGTGTGCTCAGGTAGAGAACTCCTCCCCAGTAATATCTAGAAAGTCTTGTAGACCCATTGGAGCTTATTTAAACTTTTGACAGATTTTTCATCTCTCTAAGGAACCAACATTAACTTGATACTCACAGAATCCCAATCACTTATTTTTAAAGAATGATTTCAGTATGAGAGTTTACAGTGGTGATTTGAGCTACATGATCCCCCAGAGGTTCATATATTTGAGTGCTTGGTCCCCAGTAAGTGAATTGTTTGAGAAGGATTAGAAGGTGTGGCCTTATTAGAGTAGTTGTGGCTTGTTGGAGGAAGTGTGTCATGGTCATCAGGGTGGACATTGAGATTTTAGAAGCTCACATAGGCTCTCTCTATGCTTGCCGGTTTCTGCTACCTCTCCAGCAGCACACCTTCCGTGCCTGCCTCCACACTCCTCACCATAATGACAATGGATTAATTCTCCAAAACGGTGAGCAAGCTGTCTATGGAATGCTTTCTTTAGAAAGGATTTATTTGGTCATATTCTCTTCATACCAATGAAATAATGACCACTAAAACAGTCACCTAGGTTTGTAAATGGTGAACCGAATTATAGAAATTTAGAATTTTCCAAAGCTTAGTTGCTAAGAAGAATTTAGTTTTGACTTAATGTAGCTTCCAAGCTTCAAGTTTTTAATGTAGACTTTTGTCCTCTGAGAAGAACACTCAACCCCCAGGTGCTGGAGTTTGAAGGAAAGAAATAAACCATAATTTTTGGAAATAAATTTTTCAAGAATTAATGGGTCATATTGAAATGTAATGTAGCAGAATGCCTTCTAATACTCTGATAAGTAGGAATCTATGTCAATATCTTTAGCCTATGTATTGTCCAGAAGGCAGTTAATGAAGACAGTTACAATCAATGGCAAGAGTCACCAGAATCACTTAGCTATTGTTCTATTTTTCTCTGTTCCTTTTCTTAGATGCTGCAGTATTATATTTAAAACTTTGGCGTGCTGGAAAAATCTCTTTGTTTTCAGTTCCCTAGTGCTGAGCATGTTACCAAGACTCAATAAAGGCAAGCCAATAACAACCTCCCCAGCCTTGCACCAGGGGAAATTTCTTCCCAGCAGGAGCTCGTGACTGACTTCCAACTTGATGGCTCTCATCACCTCTGGCATTCTTCTTTTCACCGGCTTGCCTGAGAAACCTGCCTTCTATGCTGTTCGTACATTGTGTTCCGGTGGTCCTTCGCTTTTCTGAGAATTTAATTTCACTGTGGATTTAGTGTAGATGAAATATAGACTTAAGTAACCTCTTACCAATTAGTTGTTCTTTTATAAAGTTAATGAACACAGTCCTGTGTTGGTTTAATCATTCCAATCATTTGGACACTCTTTGTACTGTAAGCTTCAAAGTATACGTTTAGAGGAGTTTAGTGGAAACAATGCGTATACAGACTATGACTCTTTCCAATGTTTCTCAGAGTAAATTGTTCCAATGAGGGAGGAAATTTTAATTTGTTTCTTTGCATCCATATTCATGATACATTATAGCAAATGTAAAAGTAGGTAAAAGATCTGTCCTAGCAGCCTAAGGCTTTGAACTTCTCAGTCAGTGCATCTATTTAATTTAATCTAATGACAAAAGTCATTTTTCAAGTTAAAAGAGCTGGTCAATTTTAAACATCAATGACCGCCATTTAAGGTAAGAGTCTAACTCTTAACTGTGCTTTCCTACTGTTTTTCTACGTCTCAGCTTCCATGCCCACTAAAACTCTTCCTGAAATACAAGATGCAGAAACACTGTAGCATTTCACACCTCGTGGGGATGGTGCAAATGGGCCCTCACTTCCATCCTTAGCCATGCACATGGGTTATCTAGGGCTCTTAAAGACAAAAGTCCAAGTCCAATTCATAAAGATCAAAATAGAAATGACTGAGTTTTTCCAATGTTGCTCGTGGATTTTCTTCATTTCATAATCTAAATAAAAATTTAGATTATGGCTGTAAATGATTTCCTGTATAGGGTCTTATGTGATCTTACTATCATCAACAGGCATTAGCTTCAGTTCTGTAGCAATAAGGTTTGGATAGGGTCGTCATTGTATGACCAACCAGATGCTCAGTGGGCAAAGTGCCTGCAACTGAACCGGATGACCTGAATTCAGTCCCTAGGGCCCGCATAGTATAAGGAAAGAAAAGAGTCCCTCAAATTATCCGCTTACCTGCACTTCACTGCCTGGCAAATGCATTCACAAACATACACACACATACACACAAAATAAATTAATTAAAATAGTATAAAAGTTAAGATCTTCCTTTATATTTTGATCACTTTAGATGTCTGTGTTTTCTTGTATCAAAAATAAAAATGATCTAGTATACAAATCCTATTGTGATGGGTTTTATTTGTTTGTTTGTTTTGCTATTCTGATTATGATATCAAACCTAGTTGCCCAACAACAGATGAACAGAAAGTGAAAATCTGGTATATATAAAATGGATTAACACATCTCTAAAGGAAAATGAAGTCACAAGATTTGCAGAAAAGTGGATGGGCTTAAAATGTATAATGTTCAGCAAGACCACATGGTCTCAAAAAGAAAACAATATGTTCTCCCTCATACTCAGAAACTAACCAAAAATATGTGCAACATTGTATCCAAATATGCATGTAGATACAGTATATATGTTTAAAAAAAGAAACTGCAAAGCTAAATATTAGTGAATGAGGAAGGACTGAATAGCTATTCTAACTGTAGTGGGCTCCACTGAGTTGTATGTTGTGTTGGTGGTTAATTTCAGTGTGTGATGCTATTTCTTTGCAATATTTTAAAATATTATTTTTTAAAAAAGGAGAAGAGGTAAGGTTGCTGAAATATTGGGCTTAAGTAGGTGTCAGAATCAGATTCTGTGAACTAACAGGATTTGCACTAGACTGAAGTAGGTCATTCATTTCATATAACCTATAATAACATAGAAGATCTTCTAAGGAGTGTAGATGTTGAGAGATGGTGAGTCTAAAGAAGTCTGGGGATTTCTAAAACTTCTTATCTAATGATTTTGACCTTAGTAAAGTAACAATCACAAGCTGAGAGGAAGGTTCAGAGAGAATATGCCGGAAAGTTGAAGAGGCAAAAATTAGATTTAAAATAACCATCAAAGACAAATTGATGAGTTCTTTATAAGGTAGTTGATTAAATAACAGTATTTAACACTTATGGTTCATTCATGGTTGTGTTTCAGACAGTTTTATTCTGGGTTATTTTGAAGGTAGATTGGGGTTGTTTTATTGTTTCCTAGTTTTGTTTTAGTTTGTTTTGGTAGGTTGGTAGGTTGGTTGGTTGGTTGGTAAGTTAGTTGGTAGGTTGGTAGGTTGGTTGGTTGGTTGGTAAGTTAGTTGGTAGGTTGGTAGNGTTAGTTGGTAGGTTGGTAGGTTGGTTGGTTGGTTGGTAAGTTAGTTGGTAGGTTGGTAGGTTGGTTGGTTGGTTGGTTGGTAGGTTGGTTGGTTGGTAGGTTGGTTGGTTGGTTGGTAGGTTGGTAGGTTGGTTGGTTGGTTGGTTGGTTGGTAGGTTGGTTGGTTGGTTGGTTGGTAGGTAGGTTGGTTGGTTGGTTGGTAGGTTGGTTAGATGGTTGGTGGGTTATTTGGTTGGTAGGTTGGTTGGTTGGTTGATTGGTAGGTTGGTAGGTGGTTTGGTTGGTAGATGGGTTGGTTGGTAGGTTGGTTAGATGGTTGGTGGGTTGTTTGGTTGGTAGGTTGGTTGGTTGGTTGATTGGTAGGTTGGTAGGTTGGTAGGTGGTTTGGTTGGTAGATGGGTTGGTTGGTAGGTTGGTTGGCTGGTAGGTTGGTTGGTTGGTAGGTTGGTTGGATGGTTGGCTGGCTGGTTTTTGCTTTGTTTTGTTGCAGCACAGTACTTCAAACACAAGGGCAAACAAAAAGTCCAGCACTGAACTAAAGTCCAAATATTAAGTAGATTCTAAGAAGTAAATGTAACGCAGAAGACACAGAAGGAGAATAGGTATACAGAGAGGGATCTGAACATTTAGATGTAATAAAATAAGAAAAAAGAAACCAACAAACAAACCAAAGCAGTGACAACAGAAAGTGCTGGCTCACTTGTGGATAGAAGAACAGTGGTACCTGGGGCATTGTAAGCAGAGACCACACTGTTTCAGTGGGAGATGAGCACAGAGAGACCAGAATGAAATGGAGACTGTGGAGCAATTACATTTGCCAGTCATGACAAGACCACAGGGGACTCTGTGTAAATAACTTAGTATGTACCTGGCACAGAGTGAGCTCTTACAACCTCCAAAAAAACATGAATAAGATCATGACCGTGGGAAGAATAGAGGAGCTTAGGAACTGGGCCCTTGCTTTTCTAGGTAAGGTAGGATGGCTTCAACATCTGGGCAGACATTTGAGGTGAGTCTTGGACAATACTGAGGGGGAATTAATAAAAGAGATTGAAGACTGTAACAGAAAATGACAAGGACCAACTTTTAGAGCAGGGTGAGGAGGGATCTAGAGTGTGCAGAACAGATTCAATTTGAGTCTTTCAAAAATCCATGAAATTCTAATGAGAAGCATGCTCCAAATACTTGTCCTCCAGGCAAACAGGCAGCTTTGGGAGGCATGGGAGCCTTGGAAAGATCAGTTCTAGGAGTCTGAGAAGTTTATAATCACACCTCTTTATAATCCAGGCTATATGCATTTTTCAAATTTTGGTATTGTTTCGTGGCCTTATTTTTAATGTAAACACACATGAATATAACATTCAGATGTCCAGTTCCTATAGTGTGGAAGAGAATTTAGTTACCAGAGAGTAAAATTCCAAAATTTGTGTGGATCAAAAGTCAGAATTATTAAGATGATTTATTTTTAATATCCAAGTCCATTAATGTACAATCTTTTGCTGAATATAATGCAGTTGTGCTGGTACTTTCTGGCATCTAATGAATAAAGGAAATTGGAGATTTTAATTGTGAAAATCTCCTGAGGATGTTGGTCAGAAAAGTTTGTCTAAAATAGCCATTTACTTATATTTCTCCATGAGCCATAGATATAGGGTAAAAGCAAAATCCTCCAGGATATGAAAAAGAAACTTTTCATTATAGAAGGTAACTCAAGATCGCCAGGACTTCTGTAGTGAAATGCTTACTAGGATTTTTGGTGACTCTCCAGTTGACAGAAAAGTGATACTTCCTTCAAGACTGAGTCTTGAAATGTCAATGAGAAACTCACCTAGTTAACCTGGCAGTATCTCGTTGCAGAGCAGGACCAGCTTAGTAACCATTGAAGTTAATGCAAAGATCACTATGGGGAGGCAGGGGTTCCGGAAGGTTCCTCTCTGCTTCAGCCATCTCTCCCCTCTGACCCTGAGGGTACTGGGAACTCATGCCAGTGTCTGCTAAGGTAGGCCACAGAGAAACTGCTATGACCCTTCAGCTTCATGAATGGACGATGCAGGTTTGTTTGTCTCTGATTTTACACAGTGGACAGATAAAGGGAAAGGATAGTTAGACCTCAAGGTAAAACCTTCGTGAAGCACCAGACAGAGAGTGGTCCTGAGCCACCAACAGATGGAGCAGCCTGCAGTGTGTCTCTGTGGAAGGATCATGTCCCTATTTCGCTGGGTTAAATGGGCCAACACCAGCCAACCAATCAGCTCTGGACCTGATCTTATCATGAACTGCTTTTCCATTCATAAAAAGAAAATCTACCGAACTGTGTGCAGGGACATTGTGAGGACGCATGCCAATGCAAACTCCTGAACTCAGAAGCTTTCTCGGGAAGCAGTCTATGCAAATTGAAAGAATGGTTAATCATTTTTGCAAGCTGAGTAACAGGTATGGAAAAGATCGAAATCATTGCACAGTTAATCTTTATCTTGTGAGAAGCAAGAGGCTCTGCCATTTCCTGTGGGTAAAAAATTGCCTTGGGGCAATGAGATAGCAGTTAAACAATTCATTTGATTGTTTGTGTTATGGGAACTCAAGAATATTTAAATGTATGTTTGCTAATCAAATAAATGAGCTATACAGGAATGTTTTACAATCGTGAATACACTGTGTACAAAAACAATAACATGTTGGGATTCTTTTTTTTTGTTTTATTTTAATCACATTTAAAATTTTCTAGGTCTTGTTTTTAAATACATTTCACTCACTGGAAAAGTTCACTGATAGGCTAAGGTCATAGGCAAGACCTGGCTGGGTTATAGCTGCCCCTCCTCTCCAGCCATCACAAGATAAAGAAAGCTCTGCTTTTCTCAGTCCATTTAACCCAAGAAAACTTGAGCATGCCTGGAAGACGGCTATAGAGTAAACTTTTAGCCATCTCGGAGGCTACTTGACTCTAATAGACTGTGAAAGTCATTTCAAGTCCTTGAAAACATTACCTAGAGTGTGTTCTGAAAGTGTGCTCACACCAGTAATCCGGAGATCGTGTGCCCTCCTTCCCGAGTCTCTCTGCCCCTAAATAGGCCAACATTATTTCCCTGAAGGTTCCTAAGAAAATCTCCCTGCAGCCTAAAAGCTTTCCCTACGTTAAAAATACATACAAACATATATATATATAAAGATTGGCAGTCCAGCAAGGTAAACGTCCCAAGGCCATCATGTGACAAGAGAGCATAGTGCAGGGTTCGATGCTCTCCATACTGCAGCCAGGACAGGTCTCAGAGAGCCAAGAAGCTCCAGGTCCAGAGCTGCAGTAACCTTCCTGTGATCATCACCCAGGGTGCTTGGATGGTTTGCCCATGGAGCACTGAGCAAAGTCTAGTCCTTCTGACCTTCTGAAGAATCAAGGTCTAAACAAAGTGGAAAATTCCAAAGTCGCTGCTAATTCAAATAGGCGCTGGATCTCCTGTAGTAATTCCAAGTTCTCTTGCTTTGCTTTGCAAAGCCAGGGATTGAACCCAATACCTTGAGCATGCTAAGGAAGCACTCACAGGACTCAGCTCCGTTTCCCAATCAGCTATTGTTTCTTACGTATAACTTTGAGCGTGCGGGGAACTTTTCTGGAGCTCTGTAGTTATTAAATCAGTGTGGTCTTTTCCTCTCCTCTTCTGGGATTGCCTGAGAAGATGACCATTCTAGTCAGAGTGGGGAAGGTAGAGCCATGCCAGGAAAGAAGAGGCATAAGGCATGGGACATTTTATAAAGGTAAGGAAAAATGGAGAAAATTCAGTTAGTTCTGCTCTTGTCTCTGGATCCTCCCTATCCACTTGAGTCTGCCCATTACAAGGAAAAAAGAAGCAAATTTTAGACAAGTCTCCAGTCTTAGGATAGATGTGCAAGCAGGGCTAGGGATGATAATTTAAAAATTAATTAATTAATTGAAAAAAGCTCAAAAGTGCTTTTCAGTATCTAGAAGGAGACTTCTGACAAGGTACCCTGCAGTAACTTGTTAGGATACAAGGGGCAAATACCAATACAGTATGTCTGGGTAGCACCCCAGAATCCTCCTTCACCGATAGGTGAGAATACACCAGCATTTTCCATGTGACTTTACAGCCTAGCTGGAGAATTTGGCACCGCAGACACTGGTGAATATTTGTGGCCCTGTACATAAGGAAAGGGTCCTATCCTAGGGACTGGACACAAGTCTCACTTGGATCTAAGGTTTCTGTTGCAAAGGCAAAGAGCGAAATCATTCCTACTGCCATACACTCACCAACTCTGTCATCAGTGTCAAATACCAGAGGGCAAGGTACCCAAGAGCAAGCAGGCAAAGGACCCTGAGAAACTATAAGGGCGTATCTGTGTCCCTGAGTTCTCCCTGTCTTTTCCTATCGATTTCACTGGTCTCACTCTCAAATTCATGGAATCATTTATTTTCAAAAGTCATGGCCATCATATCAGTCCTTGAGAAAGCCTCATAAACAACCTGGGAAACCCAGGGTCCACAAGCTGGAATCTGCTCCAATATCAGCAGCTTTAAGATTTCCCTATGCTGTAGCTACAGGTGAAGTAGGCTACTTACATCTACCTTTTTTGATGGGCAGGTATTTTAAAATTAATAACATTTTTTATTTTCTTGTCTTTTCCTTCCTCCATGGTTCATTTAGACTTGATTTGCTAGCCCAAAGTAATATTCTTGCATGTTAAGGGAATTAATTGGCTTTCTTTTTTAACTCATAATAAAAGGGATGAAGTGCTAAAACCACAGGGGACCAAGAGGTTAAACATGTGAAAGCATTTATATTTGCAGTCTGTACATATATAGGCATGCATTGTCATGCATCATCTGTCTCAGGGGTTTGCAGTCGCAAAGTGCCTAGTACATTTAGGATTTTGATGCACTTTTTGCTTTTGTGGAAACAGCAAACGGATGTTCTCTCCAAGCCTTGATGTCTGCAGGAAAAGGAGGTCCCAGAGTGGGATGCTGAAGACAGAGGAGCAGGCACCCATCCTCCCTGTTCTTGGCAGGAAATGATAAGATGTGGAAAGTATATCTTTTGAGGTAAGAAGAAAAAGTCCTTAAAGCTCCGGCCGCCTTTGACAACTCCTGGAGCAACACCGTGCCTATTCTTTCTTCTTAAACTCCCTTTCCTTGTCCCATGGCATTTCCTCTCACCAACCTGCAGCACGTGATTGCCTGCCAATCATCCAGAGTTGCCTGTGGAAAGAGCCAGAGAATTCCCACATTCTTTAGAGAACATATCTTTAGTATTATTGAGAGTCAGGGGGAAGGTTTAGCTTCATCTAACTATCAACTGAAATGACCATTTTGCATCACAGTCAGAACACTACTGCATCGCTGGTGGGAATGCAAGCTGGTACAACCCCTTTGGATGTCAGTGTGGAGATTTCTCAGAAAATTAGAAAACAACCTTCCTCAACACCCAGTAATACCACTTTTGGGTATATATCCAAAGGATGCACAATTGTGCCACAAGGACATGTGCTCAACTATGTTCATAGCAGCTTTGTTTGTCATAGTCACAACCTGGAAACAACCTAAATGCTCCTTAATCGAAGAATGGATAAAGAAAATGTGGTACATTTACACAATGGAGTACTACACAGCAGAACAAAATAATGACATCTTAAATTTTGCAGCAAAATGGATGGAGCTGGAAAATATAATTTTGAGTGAGGTAACCCAGACACAGAAAGACAATTATCACATGTACTCACTCATAGGTGGTTTTTAAACATAAAGCAAAGAAAGCCAGCCTACAAACCATAATCCCAGAGAATTTAGACAACAAAGCAGACACTAAGAGATTTACATAGATCTAATATACATGGGAAGTAGAAAGTAGAAAAAGACAAGATCTCCTGAGTAAATTGGGAGCATGGGGACCTTGGGGTAGGATTGAAAGGGGGAAAGGAAAGGCAGGGAGGGGAGCAGAGAAAAAGATAGAGCTCAATAAAATAAAATAATAAAAAACAGAGATACTTTTTTTTTAATGGAGACTGTTAGAAGCTATTATGTAAGAAAATGAGAAATAAGCAGGGTGTTACCACAGGAGAATATTTTCTCTAAAGCTCAGTCCTCTTTCATTTGATGACATTCTCTACTGGATAACTAGTGAGATCTCGATATAACCTATTTTCCCATCAAACTCAGAGACTATATTAATATTGCTTATTGTTGCATTTCATGACTCTAAACAAAGACCATTTCCCTTCACAGATTGATATTTCATGATCATATGTTTTATTTGAATTCATCCCCTGTAGATATTGTTCATCGCCATCTCAAGAAAATTTCATAAACTAGAAAGAAAATATTAATTACCTCATTTGTACCACAACAAATTCTCCCATAATATCTATAAAACTACTGGGTACCATCAAGCAACCAGCCTTATCAGTCATGTCTTTTATTTGGAGTTTAATGGCATGGCCCTGGGACTCTCACACAATTTTCCAGAATTGTGCCTGCAAAAACTCCGAGGGATAATAAAATATAGCTGCCAGGCCTATACTAATTTCCATCTACTTCTTAATAGAGAAAAACTCTCAGTTTGAAATGGTGTAGCAGCAGGGTGTTGTACTAATTACAGCCAAGTAAAGAGTTGCAGCTCAGGGAGTGAGCTGGGGAATATTCAGACCACCCTGAGAGTGTTGGGGCTCTTCTAGGAGAGTCCCTCTACTCCCGCCTTCTTGGGTGAAACTCCACGTGAGATGGGTTAGAAACAGCCCCTGCTCCAGTGGTCTCAGAGAAGAAGCCATTCATCCTTTTCTTTTGGAAGATGTACTTTCCTTAACATGAACCAAAGTCAAGTAGCCACAAAACTCGATGCTTTAAAGGCATGTGGAGATGCCTATGAAGCTACAGTCTTTACAGAAAGACAGCTGTGGCTTGAAGAACGTTACAACAAATGCTTCTTCATCATTTTGAAACTGAGTGTTTTTGTTAAGTATTAGAAGCTGTAGTTTTTTTAAAAAGTAATCAGGAGTTTTAAAATGATTTTGGAGCATTTTTTTTTAATTCAAGTAATACTGGATGCTTTTTTTCTTCCTCATTCAGTGTTCTGTCATTCAGTTAGTGTGTTTATGCTTTAGTACATCTCTACCCCACCACCATTTTTGGTATCCTAGATGCTATTTCAATTTTTATCACTTTTAAGTTGATTGAAATGGATGTGATAATTCTAACATTGATCAATAAGCTGAAAATACTGAGGCTAACCATTTCCTGTATATATATATATATATAGTCAGATATTTTTTCTGACGTTATTACAGATTAAGCACTATAAATTTGTAAGTTTAGTTCATAAAGGGCATAAATCACAGGAAGCTAGACCTATAAACATAACAAAATAATTATCCTCCCTCCTATTCATGCTGACAGAGACCAATGCCACCCAGTAGTGATGGAAAGGGAAACCTATAGTTTTGAGAAGCCTTCCTCATTTAGCTACCATCAACAGAGTAGAGGGATTGGGGAACAAAGTCAGCCTGGCTTAAAGCCCAGGTGTCCTTACTACCCAACTGAACTTGCTTAATTATTTGTCAGCTCAAAGGACTATGGCTTGTCAATAAAATATGAAGAATAATAGAACCTGTCTACCAAGAGTTATGATGAAGATGAAATAATATGCATAGAATACACCCATCAGAATCTTACAATTAACAAGTACCCAATAACAACTAATTTTAAGGAATAGTATCAGGATTCTTTTCCATCCAAAAGTAAAACCACACCTACAGGTTCAAGGTGTTTCAACTTCTTTAGACTCCAATACTAGAGAAATCTACAGCACCACTAGCGTTCACTCATCAAAAAAATGAAATGCCAAAGCTCCCTGGGACCCACGTCTGCTAATATCAGGAGAGGTCTGAAAAGAAAACTATCCTCAGATCTTGCTCTCAAGTACTTGACTCTTTGAAAGATATTTGGCATGAACTTGAGCCATTGAGGTGCATGCAAAGTAAATAATAGTAAGTGGTATGAGCAAGCAAAGCAATGCTATCAAAGTGGAGTTACTGGGTTCTGTCAGCAGCTTCACCTGGCAGCTTCTTGGAAATGCAGCTTCTCAGGACATATTCTATTCCTGTGGATCATAAACTCTGAGGATGAGTGCAGCAATCACTACTGAAACATGACTTCTGGGTGATGCATGGTAAAGATCAGAAGTAATCCTGTAAGGAAAAAGCATTATGGAAATCATGAAAGATATGAAGGCTGTGACATTGGACCCAAGCCTGGAGATAGGTGTGATGGGCACGTGAAGTTGTGCGGGAATGAGCAAGATGTAAACGAGTCAATATATTGAGAATACCATGTTGTTTAGCTTACAAGTTGACCACAGGCCTGAAAGTAATAGTAAGGTTATAATAAGAATATTGAGGCTCTGATGACTAAATTAACTTAACAACAATAATGTGTATGCTGCATCATATAGTAATATATATTTTGTACATTACAACAATGTGCAAAAAAGGGTTTAATACTATCTAAAGCTTCTTGCAATAACTAAAAATTCAAGTACATCTCTGACCAGGTTTTCAGGATTTCTGAAGTCTTATGTACACATTATTTCAAAAGAGTGGATTCCATACTAATATTATTGGAACTTACTATGAGTCAAGCAAATTCTAAATATTTCACATGGTTTATTTCTTAATGCTCATAACCAATATCTTAAGTCATACTAATGGTCTTATAAATGGTGAAGTTGAATTCTTGGCAAATTTTGCAAAGTTGGCAAGGGCTCACAGCAAGTCTATATGGGCTGCAAACTGGAGTGTGCCTTTGAATCCTCAGTCTGACTGTAGAACCACTACCATGCTACATTAAATACACTTGTTCTTGGCTGGACATTCAGTTTAATCCTTTAAGATTTTAATACTAAAAGGCTTGCCTGAAGACCAGAAGTGTTAACAACAGGAGATCTGGTGACCAGAGTCTAGAAGGAGAACCAGAAACAAATGGGGAAAGAATCCAGGGCATTAGGTTTGGGAGCAAGAGGCAGAGCTGAGTTTCATTTTCATTCAGTCTTTCACTCTGTGGTTATGTACAGGGTCATCGAGACCTGGGAGAGCTTTCTTATTTGTGAGAAGGTTGTCACAGTGAAGCTTTTTGTGTAAAACTCATAATGCACCTTGGTGAGAGATAACAGCAAGAGCTCAACAGCTGAAACTAGGAAGAGGTAAAGAGGGGCAAATTTACTCACAGCTCTGTGAACATTGAACAAGATTGTCTAGACAAACAGAAGTTCCAATCTTCTACACTTTGGATAAACTCATATAAATAAAGTCAAACAAGCAACGTGAGACTTAGCTATGGTGCAGTTAGGAGCCTGTGGTACAGCTACTGCTACAGACTCAGGCTTTGTCCTAGGAATTGATGTGGGATGTCCTTCTAGATATGTGTTGCTTTATTGGTTCATAAATAAAGTTGTTTCAGCCAATGGCTTACAAAGCAAAGTCAGGCAGGAAATCCAAACAGAGAAATATAGATTGGGTCTGCTAAGCAGGAGACCCACTGCCATACACAGAGATATTTCCAGGCCACGCAGAAAGCTGCATAGCAGATTTAGCTTTTACTCAGATAAAAAGGGTTTAGGTGCTAGACACTCTTTCCCAGAGTTGAGCTGGTGAGCATGAACTCCAACCCAGCTTTCCCAGATCTGGTGGTAAGCTACCTCTGACATGTTGAAAGGCTGAGAGAGGCAGAGCCAGCATCCAGGGCCTCTGTCACCACACTGTGTGCTGTTTTAAAATGCTCCTTGTCAGAAAAAGATTTCAGATACACAATAGGACAGGTTCAGACATATAAGACCTCTAAATGAGACACAATGTGTTTTAAAAATGTACATAGGCTTGGGAGAAAGAGAAAAAGAGTATAGACAGTGAGACAGTAAAAGTAATATAAAAGAGTACAGACAGTCACAGATTAAAAGAGTAAAGGAAAATAAGCCACATAAAGATGGAATATACACAGAGAGTCTGGATTATATGTGTTATTGAGTTTTCTTTGAATTTTTTGACTGCAGAGAGACATTTGATTCTGGGAGCTACTAAACTAAACCAACAAATATATTATAAAGTTATCTTAACTTCAAAATTAGGATCTAAGGACATGTTGCTTTGGAAAAGAGGTTCTGCTTTTGTTTCCACAGAAGATGAGATCCTGTGGACTCCTTTCAGGCTAATGTGGTTTGATGGAACAAGACCCCTTGAAAGGTTTCTGTGAACCTTAAAAATACTTTACCCAACAAACAACAGGAAGTAGTTTGGAGAAAACTATGCCCAAATTCCCAAAATTATTGCTTATAAATGTTTATTTTCATTTTACAAGAGTTGGTTATGAATGTTTAATGGTCACAATCTCCCTTTAAAGAAACAAGGGAGGTATAATATAGAGATGGATACGTTGCATTGGTATGGATCTTGCTCTATTGATACAAATTTAAGGCCAATTTTGTTATATGTATGTCTGTTCTTGTTTAAGGTGTTATGCTTAAACAGGTCATTTAAAAATGTAATGTATAGTTAAGAAATACAGATTAAAAGATAGTCATCTAAAACAGTCAAACTTGTAGCCATGTTAGTTAGCTTTTCAAGATGTATAGAGATATATGTCAGATGGATAGGTATTCCTCAAACCTTTCAAAGACCTACATAACATGGCATTTAAAAGGTTTTAGAACTTAAACTTTTCTTGACATTAAGACATGTCTGCTTCTGGTAGCACCAATTACTTCAAAGATGCTGATGGGAACTGAAGAAACTTGTCATGCAATTTGCCTTCAATATGACAAGGCTAGCCATTTGGACAAGAAACTGCTCTTGCCTCGATTACTTATAAACATATAAACATGCTGTATAAACTGAACATGTCTGATGCACAGAAAAATGACTGCTGAATTTGCCTAAAGAAGGTGAGACAATCCTTCAGGGTCCCTGCTTCATGAAAGAGGCTGCCAGACATTCTTCAGGACACAGAAGAAAGCAACTGATGACCTTTGCCATTACAAGACAGAACAGACCTTCAAATTTCTTGCTCCATGGAAAAGTGTACTGGATACTATGGGCCTGTAGGCTGAAGATGGATGTCCCAACATTACGAAAGAACTTTGGGTAACTGTCCAGGCAGCAAGATGTCTCTCTGTCAATTCTAGAGTTTTGGAAGTTGCTTACAATGCACTTCCTGTTTACTTAGGTAATATTATATCTTTGTGGGGTCTTTGATGGAGTTGAAGAATAGTTATAGTTTTCCTTAGTTATGATAAAACATAAAGTAAATATAAAACATTAGACTCACAAACATAGGATAGATGATAGAGTATTTTCCTTAATTTGCCAAATGTAAATGGACTAAATATTGTAACTATAATTCTTTCTTGATAACTGTTTTGTGTATGTAATTTGTATATGTAAAGATATATGTATATGCTTCACTATGCTAAAGTTAAAAAACCTTCCTTTTTTAAAAGACAGAAAAGAGGAAATGATGTGGGATGTCATTCCCTACGTGTGCTACTTTATTGGTTGATGAATAAAGCTTTTTCAGTCAATGGCTTAGCAGAGCAAAGCCAGGCAGGAGATATGAACAGAGATATACAGAGAAAGTAGGCAGAGCCAAGGAGATGCCACTCAGCTGCCAAAGGAATAATATGCTAGCAACCATAAGCTATGGCCTAGTAGCAATACACAGATGAACAGAAATGGGTTAATTTAAGGTATTAGAGTTAGCTAGAAATACAGTTGTGCCATGGGCCAAACAGTGTTGTAATTAACATGGTTTCTGTTTGATTCTTTGGGTCTGGGTGGCCGGGAAAAGCAAGTGTAGTCTCTGATTACACGGAACATAGCAAGAGGGAGACATCTGGCCCAGACTCAAGACTGAAGTTGTTCCATTGATAAAGATGGGCTGGTGGAAGAGAAAAGGGGTTTTAACACTGACTTAAACCATTTTTATTTTAAAATAAAGACCAACTGAATTTAAATTATTTGAAAGGTGCTTCCATATCTGAATAATATATTAATATGCTGGTATGTTAATGTGATGGGTCAAATAAATAGTATTTTCTGGAGTTTCTTTAAATTTTAAATCAGTCAAATTGGACCAGTTTGGCCAGAGAGGCAGCCAAGCTTCTTTTCCAGAGGGTTCTATTGGTGACTTCCAGTCTGGTCTATATATTTTTGTCAACTATATTTTCATTATTGTCAACATCATTGTTCTTTTTATGTAAACTACAAACAAATAATGTTTTCATATTTTCACTGTTAAAGCCTGACAGGGCTATATGGCAACATTTCTGTTTCTCATCCTTCTGTTTTCAAAATATAGTTATCATTTTTAATTTTCCTCTTCTTACAAGTATTATTCATTAGAGCCCAAATGTCTTTGTGGAAGGGCACCATTATTTTTCTTTCTTCCATTTTTAGGTTTTAGTAGTAAGGCAAGTTGTTAAGAGAAAGAAAACTAATAGGTTTGCTGTGGATGCAATAGTGAGGTCAGAAGTGCAGTCTGCTGGGTCAGCACACAATGGCCAGTGACAGAGGCGTTACTATTAAAGTATATCTTGCCTTCAGACTCCTTCCTGCCACCTAGTCAGTATGACCTTGAGAAAGTTTGTATCTGCCCTGCACCTCAGTTTCTTTTTGCGCTAGGTGGAAACTGTTTTCAATGTGACAACAAAATCTTGCATGTCTGTGAAAACTACAGGCAACTCTCATTTGTCCCATGATATTACAACCACTTAGAACAATCATACTTTTAATATTAGCTGTTCTAATGACTATATTATAATCTCCTATGGTCAACCTGCATTTTTCCCACAAACAATGACACTTAGCAAAGTTTAGTGTTTATCTTTATATCATCTGCATACCTTCTTTGGTGAAGAATCTTCTTAAATCTTTTATTCATTTTCTTAAAAATCGTCTTGTTAATTTTTCAATTACTGAGTTGTAACAATACTTTACATAACCCAGGAACCTGTTATTTATTTGATGGCCACTTAATAAATATTTTCTTTCTGTTTGTAGCTTGCTTTTATAGCTCAAAAATTCCATTTCAAGAATAAAAGAAAGACATTTGCAATACAAAGTCAAGCTTGTAATTTTGTTTCTTTTCTACTTTAGGCTTTTGAAACTTAGCTAATCAGTTACAACAGACAGTTAAGATCAAGGACTATGGCAGCTGCCTCACTATACCCATGAAGAACTAAGAGCCACTTAATTTTTCAGGTATTTTGCGAATGTAAAGCCCTGAGTGTGTTTTTCCCACAGTTAAAAAGAAATCAGTTTTGGAATATCTACTGACAGCTGAAGTCAGCCCGCTGACTTCCTTCAGAAACAAACTTCTGAATGCAGGCCCATTAAGACAAGCACCCGATGAAGTTTGAGCCATGAGGGCATATTTCAGGCTCCGTTAGTCATTGGCTCAAACCCTGGGGAATCAGGAAGATGTCTCTTCAGACGGGTGAGATGTTTGGCAGTACTTCCTGAAGAGAATGAATCTTTCTTGCTTCTCATCAGAGCGATCACAGCTGCAGTGTTTATGCCTGTTTTGAAGAGGGCCCCCAAGTAGTAGGCTGTGATACACACTGCTTCAATGAGAGAGATTACTAAAGAAGCCAAGCGGGATGCAGAGCCAGATGGGTAGCATCCCTAATACACGCCCTGGGGGTGTCGGTTGACGTACATTTCTCTTTCCCTTTGGTGGTATAGGGGACATGCACGTCTTGAAAGACATAGCCTTCTTTCTGTAATGGGCATGACCTAGAAATATCTTCCAAATTTATCCCTTTAAAGGACTGAGATGTGGCTGATTTTTCAAAATGATAAAGTTATATAAGCACGCTACAGACTTATGTAGTGGAAGCAGCATGGTTGATGACTGAACCCGAAACCTCTGAAGTCAGGGGCCCAAGCTCAAGCTCCTATCTGCCTGTCACCACCTATGGGACCCGTGAGAAGAAAACCTACTCTATGAAAGTTAAACGAGAAACGCTCCTTACACCACCATGTTCAGAACACCAATGTCCGACAGATGCTAGCACTATCTATTGTTAACTAACGCCATGATTGTTAATATCTGTACACAGATATTAACATATTGTTATGTGTAAATAATAGAGCCCTCTATTTCCCTAAGTTTCAGTAAGCGTCCTTCATTTCCAAAAGACTGGTTCCAATGCTAATTCTATATAAACAAGCACAGGAGGTCATATTATGTTCTCTTCCTAGCAGGTTTCCAAACATCTCTACAGCCTCATCTTTAACTCAGCATCCCCTGTGCCAAGACAGCACCGCTCACCTCTCTCCTGCTGTTTCCTCTAGGCCACTGGTTCCAAATGCTCTTTAACCTAGACCAACAGTCATCAGAGAGGTTTCAGCTAGGAACAGATGGAAACAGATGCAGACCCACAGCCGGACTCGGGGAATCCTGCTGAAGAGAGAGGAAGGACTATCATAGGGCCCAGTGGTTTCAAGGACATCACAAGGAAACCTACAGAACCAACTAAGCTGGGTTCACAGGAGTTCACAGAGTATGAACCAACAACCTAGAGCCTGCATGGGACTGACCTAAACCCTCTGCATATATGTCACAGTTACATAATTCAGTGTTCCCATGGTACCGCTGTCTCTGACGCTTTTGCGGGTCTCTGGGACCCTATTCCTCATACTGGGTTGCATTGTCCGGCCTTAAGACATGACGGGGTGCTTAGTCTTACTGCAACTTGATATGCCATGTTTTATTGATGTCCATGGGAGGCCTGTGCTTTTCTGAACAGAAATGGAGGCGGGGTAGATGGGGGTGCAGAGGAGAGGTGGGGGATGAAATGGGAAAAGATAAAGGAGGGGAAACTGAGGTAGCAATATAAAATAAATAGATAAATGCAAAGTAATAACTAAAGAACAGCATTCCATTTTTTTCTTCTACCACAGTATTTTTATTTATTCATTACAGCTCTTCAAATGGATCAAGATCATGTGGTCTACAGCTTCTGGGAACACAGAAGTTAATCCTCTCCAATAAATTTTGATAATCTCAAGAGCTGTGCATATGGTATCATCCACGGCCATAATGATTTCGTCTTCCGTTTGCTCTTAAATTGGACACCTTGCATGCCTCCACCCCTTCTGACCCCTGAATCTCCCACTACGCAGACTTCTTTATAAAGTTGTCTTCTGATTGGCCTGGGCACAAGGATGCTCAAGACAGACAGGTGTGGAACATGACCAGAAATGATGATGGTTGCTTCCGGCCTCATCTTTGGGAAAAGTTGAGTGTCTATGGTGGTTCAGAGTCTTGACGCTCAGTGTTTCTCGGGAAGACCCAGCTCTTCGGGGTTGCTCCCTGGAGATTCTGGCTCTAGCCAGCTGGCCCTAGCTCCATGGTTTAGGTGAATCTATTTTCTCCTCTGGCCATGCCGTGCAGAGAAAGCAGCAGAGCCTTGGTTGTAGATGGTAACATCTAGGTCACCTTGCCTTCCTCTGCTACATGGCTCTTCTAACACCTTTGTAATTAATCCTGACAGGAAATTGCTACCTCTGGACCCTTACCCATCATCACTAACACCAATGCTGAAGGATGTTGAAGGACTATCTGTTTCTGGAAAAATCTCTACCCTATCTCTGCATACTCAAAATGGAAGAAACTTTAGATCCTTTCATGTTCAAGAAGAATATTGATTTCCGCATCCAAGGAATTGCCTGTCTTTGCCAGGTCAGGCTGTGTTTCTAGGCCATGAGGACTTCCATGAACAAGTAGAACCCAGGTCAGAAATGGGAAGATGTTAGCAATGACAGCAGAAAGCTTATTGTCTCACACAGTTCTAAAACACAGTAGTTGGGGAGCCAGTCTCACAGCAGAACCTCCAGACAGCTTTGCAGTAGCCGATCCCCGGGTTTGCTTCTGTAAAAACTATGGTATTTCTAGAAGGCCCAAATTTTAAAATAAAATGTGGTACAGTAAAAAAAAGTATATATATATGTATATATATATACACGTGTGTGTGTGTGTATTTACAGGCTCCAATTTTCCACCTTCCATTGGTTCTAAAACATTAACTGACAATTTAGAGAAGCCTTAATTGGCTTCTCTGCTGTTTGATCCTGGTTGAAATACCACTTCTAAGGAAACAATGCTATGGTGTCATTTGGACTGACACTCCTCTCTGTGACCAGATTCTAGAATTAATGAGAGGTGCATTTCTTTTCTAATTTAATATAGAATATCATTTTTATGCCTATTTTGCTGCTGAAACTTTTTTAAAAAATACACATTAATAAAATATTGTTTGTTTTATTATGGTCACTGACCTTCATGGTAATAAGACCTGTCTCTTTGGTCTCCTGTTTTATTATAAGGTGACACACTTGGCTTTTTCTTTTTGAAGGTCATGAAATGAATCACTGTGTAGGTCTCTGTCTGTCCTCAATGGCAAAGGCAAATGTTGCTTTAATTCAGTAGGAAAAAAAATGGAATTTTTCAACATGGCAGTGTCTCTAAAGTTTATTTAGTCATGAAAGCTGAGTTAGAAACAATGTATTCATAACGAGTTCCAGGCCAGTCAAGGCTACCTAGTGAGACCCTGTCTCAAATAATTTCATGTTCATAAGAAAACCTTTATATATATATATATATCTTAAGATATTCATCCAGCTCACTTTCACATAGAAATTCAGCCTTTTGTGTGGAATTATTATCTTTGTTTAGGAAATAGCGAGCAATCAAACCAATCTTTGTGACAGTTCTCAGACTCTCAAGTGCTCATGTGGATTCAAGCTAAGTAAGAATGACCAAAGCAAGAGAGTCCAAGAAATAAAAGGGGCAGGAAAGAGAGTGGAATCTGGCTCCAAATAAGAAAAATATAAAAGGAATAGAGATGCTGATTACCCTGCTTCACACTGCACTGAACACATTAATAGCCATATGCTCTTACTTCCAAACTGCAAGGAAGAAGCCGGAAAAGGGCTCAACACATGCAGAGAGTTGGCAAATTGACGGAAAATTAAATAAATAAAAAAAGAGGGCACATGACCTTACCATTTGGTGTTGTAATTCGCTGGTTATTTACAGTAACAAGACCACGTGATAAGAAGAAATGTTCAGCTTCTGAATATCCTTGCATAGCAGAGCCGAAAGTGGGACGTAGCTGCTATTTTGTACAACAAGGTAAAGTCGCTTTCAGTACATGTGTGTCTATGTTGTGACAATATCCGGGGGCTGAAGGAAAAGGTCAATGACTTGCAGCATTTGCTGCACAATCACGAGAACTGAAGCTAGGATCTCAGCACCTACTTGAAAGCGAGGGACTTGGCATACACATAACTCCAGGATCTCTGGTGATTATTGACTTCAAGCCTAACTGAGATGATGAGAGAGACCTCGCCTCAAATGAACATGCAGAGAACGACTGAGGATGAGAGCTGACAACCACACACATGTATGTGCTTCCACTCACTCTCTCTCACAAATACACACATACATACATACTTACAGAAGTCTTTTTAAAATATAAATAAAAGGTGGGGAGTGTAACTCAGCCGGTAGAATGCTTGTTTAGTGGCACAAAGCCCAGTATTTGATTCTTAGGACCTCATAATAAGAGAAAACACCTACAATGAAACACTCTGAAATGTTGGTAGTAAATTATCCTTGCTGAATATGGATTTGGCTGATATGCAGAAAGATAGGCATGTAGACATAACTATATTTTCCACTTTGTCTAATTGTCTTTATGATATTTTCATAGTAGACAGGTGTGTTAGGAGGCTGGAGTAGGAGGGATCTTCTGTATTTCTGTGCTTTGATTGGTTAAATAAAGACTCTGCCTGGCTTGTAAGATAGGTCAGCCCTTAGGTGGGCAGAGTAGACAGAACGGAAGTTCTGGGAAGAAAGGAAGTGAGAGAGCCCGCCATGAAGCCACCAGGGTCAGACATGCCGAATGATCCCCGGTAAGATCACCACCTCGTGGTGACACACAGACTTTTATAATGGGTTAGTTTTAGATAGGAGAGCTAGCCAAGAAAAGGCTAGAGATAATGGGCCAGGCAGAGTTTAAGTGAATACAATTCTCATGTGGTTATTTCTGGCATAAACAAGCAAGCAGTGGCTGAGCGGGCGGGTGGCTGGGGGCTGGGAGCTGGGTGTCGGGAACACAACCTACACCTCTCCACCTATATACAACAGTTCGGCTACCCAACATGGTTGGCTGACTCCATGTAAAACCTGAGGGGGCTTAAAAAGGAAATCTAGACACAGATATAAAGTTTAACACAGCTGGCGGCATAGCTCCTTTAAGAGAGATTTCCTGACTCAGCAAAAGCTGTGATGGTTTTGGAATGGGGCTTCCTGGCTGTGCCGCCAGCTCAAACTCTGGCTATAAAGCGTTTCAATGGCTTTTGTGGGTCTGGATGCTTCTGTGCCTGCTCGGGGCGAGAGTAAGCAGATTCAGCTGTAACTCAGATAAAAAGCTCATTCTCCAGGTTGGAGTGCTGAGCTTGGCTCCTGCCTGGAAGGAGGGCATTGAGCACTGTGACTCAGAAGCACAAACAGCCCCGCCATGCTGGCGGTGCAACGTGCATGGCTCGGAGGCACAAGTGGCTCCGCCATGTTGGACTGGGTAGAGCAAGCAGGAAGTACTTGTATTTGATCTGTGACTGTTGCAGCTTAGAGTCTTAAGAGCTTAGTATTAAAAGCACAAAGCAAAAGTACTCCTTGATAGTAAGAATTACAGATTCACAATAGGCAGATTCAGACAGAAAAGACCTATAAATAGGTCACAGTGTTGTATGGGTGAACGTAGGCTTAGAAAAAAAATAGAGAGATTGTAATAAAATAAACAATGCCTTAAAAAGAAGGTAAAGTCTTTAAAGAGACAGAGTACAGATAGTTATAGATTAAAAGAAATAAAAATAAGCCATGTAAACATGGAAAATTCACAGAATGTCTGGCTTATGTATTTTATTGTGTTTTCTTTAAATTTCTTGACTATGAAGGAGCTAAGTTCAGAAAGACATCTCATTATATGGACTGCCAAGCTAAACCACCATATATGTTTTGAAGGTATTATGACTTCCA
>JAQHUG010000131.1:3457326-3470132 GCA_028555095.1 Dicrostonyx torquatus
TGTTGTTTAGGCCAGGCAGTGGTGGCGCACGCCTTTAATCCCAGCACTCGGGAGGCAGAGGCAGGCGGATCTTTGTGAGTTCGAGACCAGCCTGGTCTACAAGAGCTAGTTCCAGGACAGGCTCCAAAGCCACAGAGAAACCCTGTATTGAAAAACCAAAAAAAGAAAAAAAAAGAATGTTGTTTAGTTTATAAATATTTGGTAATTTCCAAACTAGATTTACATTGATTTTTAATTTAATTACAATGTGTTCATAGAACATAATGTACACAATTAATTCATTTACATTAGTTAAGGTTTAGTTGAGTTCTTGAATATGGTGTCTCCTGGAGAATGTTCTTGTATAGTGTAAAGTAGAGTACGCTGTTGCTGGTGAAAAGGCTTGTGAGCACCAAATGCCTCTTGAGGGCATCTTTGTCTATTAATACTGTGTCTGTGCCTCTTGAGGGCATCCTCGTCCACTGATACTGTGTCTGTTCCCCTTGAAGGCATCCTCGTCCACTGATACTGTGTCTGTTCCCCTTGAGGGCATCCTCGTCCACTGATACTGTGTCTGTTCCCCTTGANCTCATCTACTGATACTGTGTCTGTTCCCCTTGAGGGCATCCTCGTCCACTGATACTGTGTCTGTGCCTATGAGGGCATCCTTATCCACTGATACTCTGTTTACTCCACTGATTGCTGAAAGAAGAGCATCTACACATTTAATGATGACTGTAGCTTTGTTCCTTTTGATCAAGCATTGTGTTTTTCATAATTTTAAAGCTAATTTGTGACTAATTTAAGAATTAAATTAATATAATTTAATAATTAAATGCTTTTGTGGAAAATTGACCATTTTATCATTATTTTATGTTTCTTTCATTTGTAGAACTATGCTTTTTCTCCTAAAATGCAGTTTATTTGTTATCAGTATTATCTCTTTTTTGCCTTAATATGTATATTAAAACATTTATGCCTTTAAAATTAATTTGTTGATGTAAATCTTGCCTGCTCCCTTCTCCAAGTCTGTCAATCTCTTCTTTTTACCTTGGGAATTTAGGATTCTTTCTTACAAGTACTGATATGATTAGATTTAAATATACCATTGCTTAAATTGTTTCCATTTTTAAACCCCGTCTTTAATTATCTTTTTTCTTCCCACTATTTGTATGTTTTTAATAATTCAATTTTTCCACATTGTTGACTTATTTGTGTAACTATTCCTTTAGATTTGGGTTTCCAGAGGCAATATGTTTAATTTACAATCTACTTTCAAATAATACCATAACACTTCAAGTATAGCATTAAATCCTTTTAATATATGATTCCAATCCCTCCCTCTACTATGCTGCCATCATCTTATGGTCTAATTTTACCTGTGTTGTTATTAAAATAATGCATTGTCACACTTATAATCATTTATCTATTGTCAAAAATAAAACTAGGATCAATGTATACTATTTTACACATTTGGAACACCTTCTTTCTCTTTACATATATATTTTTTCAGTTATCCACCTGAAAGATATTTTAGCATTCCTTCTAATGTAGATCTTACAGCAGTGGTGTCTCCCAACTTTAGTTTGCTTTAAACTCCACCTTAATATCTGAGGGATATTTTCATTAGCGTAGGTTTTGATTGATAAGGAACTTCTGATAACTTTAATGTTGTCACTCAGCTTCCTTTAGGTAGAAACCGTGTCTGAATTGAACAGTGAACAGTCACTCTCAGCTCTACCCTTTTTTAATCCAGTGTGTTTTCAGCCCTTTTAGCTGCTCTGTACATTTCCATCTTGATGTTCAGCAGTTTGAATATATGTCTAACTGAATTGTACAGGTGTCTCTTTGGGACTCTTTAATCTGTGATTTGATACCTATTTTGAAGTTAAAAGTCTATAGTTTTATTTCTTCTCTTCTGCCCTCTCTCTTATGCCTCCTGGAGAATAATCCTGTGTAGGTCTCATCAGTCAGCAGTGTTCCTTAGGAAAAACTGGAATAATTTATAAGCTCATAAAGAGAACTGCATTTTCAGTCAGTAGAAAGACCCTATCAATGCTGATGTACAAAAAAGTTGCACAATAGCCTGAAATGGACTATAACAAAGATTTATTTATCTGGGAAAAAACTCACAGAAAGAGTAGTGGTCTGCAGTCCTCTGTATGTGCTGGGAACTGGAACTGAATCCAGCAGCCAAGAGGCCCAGGCATGCTTTTCTCATAGTTCATGAGACCACGCCCAGAGTAAGCCTGTATCTTACAGGGCATTGGCTGAAGGAGTTTCCACAGCCTGTCAATCTAGTCAGGACTACAGCTGAGTCTGTCTTTCCAGCTGTTCATGCTTACCATGCAGACTTTGTGAGCGTCCCATTGCCTGTGGTGTCAGCTAGCAGGTAAGCTGCCCCAGCACTGCTCTGGGATTAGGAGTTTCTAAATGAACTCAATCAATCAGTCATAGGTGCATAGCTTAGACAACATGGATCTTGTTCTTCCTTTATGGGTGGCCAGGGTAGTGTGCTGCCCTTTGCTAGCAAGGGGTGCTGTGATGCTGTTGAACCTCGCTGTAGAGAAGCCCTGTGAGCCTGAGCATTAAAAGAAGGTTCTCTCAGTGATACACTTTCTCTTCTCTAAGGCAGCCAGACTCTCCACCACGTCTGTGATGGTCACTTGTGGGAGTGTGCTTTCTACCTTCCCATATTGGGAGGTTTGCAGTCTCAGCCTGGTTTTCTGCCTGTAGCCTGGAGGAATGTTTTGGGTTTTTTTTCTTTGATTCGGTCTTGTGCCGCTCCTCCCACCCCACCTTTAACCAGCAACTCTGGTTTACTCACTTGTGACCTGGGTGTGACAGTGTTCTGACCCTCTCTCACACACTATACATAGTCACTCTTTTAATTAGGTGGAATGAACAAGAAGCTGTGAAGATGCCGTAAGCTGGAATGCAGCCCTTCAAATTCAGTATTATAGCTGTCTCTTTACCTCTCCTCTTACCATGCTTTTCCACACTGAGAAGTCTTCGTGTCTCTCAGCTCCTTGGGCTGAAGAACTCCCATGTCCTTAGATTGAGGCTACTGTTTGCACTCAGCTCTCTGACAGGCTCTCGCAGTCCTCGAATTTGTGACCCACTGGGTGTTGAACGTTGATGGTGGGGTCAGTGCTATAGGTTTTGAAAAAACTTCCAATTCTGCATTTGTTTAGTTGTTTGCCAGGAATAGGTACCAAATCCGTTGTAAGCATTAGACATGTACTCTTTGCAGGAAAAAAGAAAGGGCAGAGTAAAAGATGGTGGGAACTAACACAACCCTCCAGCTCACCCTCATCAAGCTGAGGTGACTCTAAGGCCTGGCATCAGTGGGAAAGGCTGGGCCCTGCAAGTTGACAGGCCCTGCGGGTTGATTGTATCCTTCCATTAGACTGTAATGGTGAAGTTCTCGAGTAAAATGGTTACCCTTGTAAGAAAAGACAAGAATGTGGACTCTTTCCTGTCTCTGTGTCTATCTCACTCAGTCTGTGATCTCCATCATCTGAGGACACAGCGGGACAGCAACCTGTCTAGATACACTCCAGCTGCAGCACTCTGCACTTTGTTCTCGGACTTGCAGCCTCCAGACTGATGAAAATATCTGTGTACTGTTTAAGCCACCAAGTCTACACTGTTTCCTTTTCAGATTCACAAAGAAGGACAGCAGCAAAATGTATCTTTAAGCACTCGGAGAACTAGAAAATTCACCTTTTGGAGTGAGACTTCTTACATTAAAAAAAGATAAAAGCAAGATATTCTGTTGCTCAAGAGGTACCTTTCCAGCAGTTTAAAAGCAAGCAGTGGCTGGGTTCTAGTCCATTCTCTATCTGTGGTTTGTGTAACTGCCCTGAATGCCGTTCTCCCACTCTTTCATCTTGACCAATTATTTGCACCACAGATGAGTCTTTTATTTCACAAAAATTTATGGTGTGATTTCCACGGGAAGCAAACTTCCTAACAGTTGAAAAAGCATAATTCAATTTCTTAATTTGTTATAAACAAAACAAGCAGAACATGGTCAAGGAAAGTAAGGGACTCCTATCTAACCATGGGCAGAACTGACCAATTTCACACTGCCTCCCTCCTGCAGTCAGCATCCTTGGCACTGCCGACACCCACTGACAATATAATGAATAGCAGAGGAAACAGAACAGCAAGAAACTGTCACTTGTCAATTAAATGTGTGGTTTCATTGCTGACACAATAAAGCAAGATTGTCACAGAGGAATTTTTTTATCATACAAACTGGGAACAATTAATTTGAAATATGTTCCCTTTTGGTTCACCAAGCTACTGGAACCTCCTGAGAATTTTCTAAACCCATTCCTGGTAGAAGGTGGTTCATAGCATGGGGTCACTATAGTTACAGTATCCCTGATAGAAGGTGGTTCATCAGCATGTGGTCGCTACAGTTACAGTATCAGTAGGATGTGACAACATCCCAAATGCAAGGCCTCATCATCCTTTCTCTTCTTAGTCCAGAGGAAGATAATTTCCAAATGTCTAATCACCTTTAAAACTAATAAATATTTCAAAAGGGAGAAGGTTGCTGGGTCAAAATTTTCTCAAGTCTCACTAGAACCCTAACATTTCCTATGAATTAGAATAAATTAATGTGTACTGCTTGAAAATTATTAACAGAAACATTTTTAACAAAAATTAGATATAAAGGCAGGTGAGGCACCTTGGTGATTTAAGTGTTTTCTCTGAGAGTGAGCCCAGAACCCATGTGTAAAAGTTCACTGTGATTGTACACACTTGGAATCCCTGCACTGGGAAATGAAGACAGACATATTTCTGGGGCACACTGTCCAATCATCCTAAACTATCTGGTGAATTCTGGGCCAGTGGAAAAATCTAACCTCTAGACACACACACACACACACACACACACACACACACACACACACACACCTGCATATGCCCTCCTACTGTCTCTTTCTTTCTCTCCCTCACTGATACACACCTGCACACCTGCATGTACACTCTTTTTCTTTCTCTCTTTCCCTTACACACACCTGCATATCTGTATATGTACCCCCTCTCTTTTTTACTCTCTCTCTCTCTTTCTCACTTACGCACACACACACACACAGACACACACACACCAAAAAGATGCAATTGCATTAGATATTTTATTTTTTGCTATTTTAAGAATACTGACTGTTTGGTCTGTCACAAGCAGATATCTAACAGGGCTCTGGGATTGAAAGAAAAAGTGGACACACACCCCATCCCTACCCCAGAAGCAAATTCCCAGTTGATATGAGTTAAAAGTGAAAATTTAGCTTTCTCCGAGGAAATCTCACTGAGAAATAAACTACTCTTCAATGCAGACTGCAAGTCCTACAGTAGACAGCCAAGAGAAACTGAACTCCATGGCATCTTCTGAGGTTCCTTGTCTCATCACGTCATGTCAGGGCTTTTCTTTATTCTTTGTCTTTTATTCTTGTCTATTTTAGGTTTTTATTTTTGCATTCTGTTTTTTTATCTTTCAGGTTCTTTGCATGTATATTATAGCTTTTTGTTTTGTTTTTAATGGGACTCCTAAGTATTCAAAAGAGGGGGTCTCCACCTATTATGCTGTTTGTGCCTTCTTTTGATCTTTTTCCATTGTTTGTTTCTTTTGTCCTATTCTGATACATTTGTTTGTTGCTTTATCATTATTATATTATATTATATTTAAAAACAGTGCCAACTGAAGTGAAGGAGCTCTCTCTCATCTGAAAGCTTTGTCTATTATTTCTGTTCTCTAATTAGTTCCTACTCTTTCACACTATTAGCAAATCAGTTTCTACTTCTAGCCAAATTTCTCAAATTTCAAAACAAGCATCTGACAGAGAAGATGGATTTTGTTCTCACATGAACACTTTCAAACCAGAATGAATAAAAAAAAAAGAACTGTGTCCTGTATTTCTTCAGTGTTTCTAACAAATAAGAAGCTTAACTATGAACAAATGAAGCAAATGAGTGTTTCCCACCCAGACTGGCGTTTGCAGAAGGACTGAGTTCTATTTAAAGCATTACTGCCAATGAAAGAAAAAGAAAAGAGTGGATATGGCATGGGTATAACACTATTGTGTTTTCTCAATAAGAAACTATATTTTTGGCGACTGTGTCCTTTTTTGAGATGAATATAGCTATATGTACAGAAGCAGTTCAAGACAACCACTCGAGACATCATCTCCAAAATTCTGTAAGCATGATAGTTCATGAATAATTATAATCAACACTTTTGAGTAATGAATTTTTCCTCCTGAAACAGTGAAGGAAAGACAAAAGAAGACAATGACGTGTTTCCTGATAGTCAAGATCCTCTCATCTGGTTACAACAAGGGCAAAGAAAGGAAACAAAATTTAAGACATAAGGATGCATATAGTGAATTTATCAGTGAATTACATAGCCAAGTATATAAATTATAGAGTAAAAGTCAGAGCTTATGCTAAAAATAATATAAAAAGCATTTCTCTTAGTTAGGGTTACTATTGTTGTGATAAATGCTATGACCAAAACACAACCTGGAGGGAAGGGTTTATCCCCTGTACACTTCCACACAATAGCCATCATCTAGGAAGTCAGAGCAGGGGCTCAGGGCAGAAACCTGGAGATAGGAGCTTAAGCAGAAGCCATCGAGCAATGCCACATGCTAGCTTGCTTGTTCTGTTTTTTTTTTCAGCGTGCTTCCTTATACCACCCAAAACTATCTGTCTAGAAATAGCACCATCCACAATGGGCTGAGCTCTCCCACATCAACCATAGATCAAGAAAATGTCCCATAGGTTTGCATACAACCTCTTCTCAGATGGCTAGCTTGGGTCAAGTTGACAAAAATCTAACAATTACAGTCTTCATAAGTTATACTTATTTTGAGTCTTATAGATAATTATTAATGCATAATTCAACTTTTATGTATTCAGCACTACTTAACCAAACACTGCAGTAATTAATAAAAAAACATAATGACTTCATTTACACACAGTTTTTCTAGGAAAAGTAAGTATATTAATTAGTAAGGAATGGACATAACATTTCTGGAATAAAGCATGATGGCCAGGTAGAGGAGTCTACTGATTAAAGAGAGGAAGTTAGGAAGAATATTTAAAGCAGGAATGCCACCTTTTAAGGAGTCAATGCTAGGAAGGGGGGTTTTGGCTTTAGTTAGCAGTGGGAAGGCACTAGAGGGTTTTAAGACCTTTCACATGAATGTAAGAATGAACTCGACTCAGGGATAGAAACATTACTACGATTAAAAAGTTTTATCTGAATGAAGAAATGTTTGTTTGCCCAGGAGAAACGATCTCAATTTAGTTAGCTCCAAGTAAAGAGGGGCTTAGTACAATAATATAACCTTCAAATTTACAAATACCTCAAGGCACAGAAACAAGTATGTTGAGCCCCTAAGACTGGCCAATAACGCTTCTTTCACCTCTCAAGTCTGGGCCAGCCTCCTTCACGAAATACCCAGTTTTTCCTGCTGTTCTCAGCTCTGCCCATCATCTGTATGTACACAAACAAAGCGCAACTAAGTCAAACCACCACGGCCTTTTGCTCATCAACCATTTGAGAATCCTACTTCAAGTCCCAGGCTTACACTGTGTCCCAGCCATGCTCCAGTCGACTGAGGGAAGGATGCCTGAGGCACAGGCTACAAGGCTTCTTCCATATCTGAGGGGTGGAGACTTTAATAGAGAGACTCAATGACTTAGTTGCCCAGTAAGATGAGACTTGATTTGAACAATACTAAAGGGAACACAAACTGTTAGAAAAAATACAAAATATAGTTGGTTAAAAGTTGTACATGAGGAAAAAAGATAATATTTCAAAACTGATATGAAAGGTTAAATTTAGTTGTTTGAGGGAGAATGATTATGCTTCAATATGACCAGAGAATCTAGGGAATTCAGTTGTGGCAAAAAATGCAATATATTCCATCTGAACTAAAGGAAAATAAGTTTGAGGTAAAGAAAGGAATTTACATAGAATTAAGCAGTGAACTAAAACACAAGGCTGATTCTGAAAAATTAATATCACTGGGTATTACACATTGAAATTAATCCCCTGAGGTGAGAGTTAAAGACATCAGATGTGTACAAATGGGATAGAGCACTTTTCAAAGGAGATTGTATATTGAGGAGAATTAAATACCCCAAGATGATATACTGCTGATGACTACAGGAAGGAAAGTTTGGGAGCCCTTTAAGTAGATGTCTATGAGAGAACAGAATAAAAGGGCAGAGAAACATTATATTTAAAAAAGAATAGACTTATATCTTAAAAGAGACAAGATGGACAATATCTGCCAAACATTTGTTAGGGCTCCTTTGTTTCACATTTCTATTGCTTTTAAAAATAAAACTCTTCCTTAATGTTTTCGATATTTGTGATTTGAAATTTGAAGTATTATGGTTTGAACATAAAGTGTCTGCACAAGTTTGTTTGTTTGACTACTGGGTCCTCAGGGTCTCATGGTATATGAGGACGGATGAGCATTTGGGTCATACGACCTAGTTGGTGATATAGGTCACTAGGGATGCATATAAAGGGCTGTAGCCAAGGCCTGGCTTCTAGGTCCTGATTCTAGGTCCGTGTTACATAATAGACCACAGCCTGAACAGCCTCAGCTGTCACCATGATGGACTGTACCCCTCATACTGTGAGCCAACATAAACCTCTACTCTCTGAAACCTTGTGAGGAAAAAGGAACTACATTTAAAATCACTACTTTTTAAAAGATAGATTTTTTTTATTTTTTCTAGTGAAAATTACCTGTATATACATGGCTATGGAAAAAAATTCACTTAAACTACTCTTTCAATAGCCCCCTTGCCTGACAAAAGATTAAACGTACAAACTATGAGTACAAAAGAGACTCATCTCAAAGAATTAAAGGTTGGTTAAAGCAGTGTAGAAAGAAGGAGTCCACTTCCAACAGTAAATGAGAATCTGGCTGTATCTCCCTTTAAGCTACAGAAAGAAAAAGTAAAGCTAGTTAAAACTTTGCAGCTCCTAAGCTAAGAAGAAAGAAATGAACCCTTCCTTCAGTGAAAACAAAGCAAGAGCAGATAAAAGACCACACTCTTTGCAGAGACTCTGGCTTGGTTACACTAAGGTGTCAGAACACAAACCCCGCTCCCAGCTATGTGCCTTTCATTAAACAAGAAAAAGGAAACATTGTGCCATTACCCAATGTAAATAGGACCTAATGGTGGCACTGACTGTTAGAGAAGTGATGCTGCCCTATTGGTTCATACTGAACTAAAATTCTTAAAAAATTTCCACACCTATTTCAATAAAGACTATTTGTCTATATTCTGTATTTAAATGATTTTATGACCCAAAACCTTTTGCAATTTCTTTATACTGGTTTATCTTTTTTATCTTACCTGACATCTTGCAATATACTCTTTCTTTAATTTGAGCTTCTAAGTTTTCAAAGATATTCTTGCTGTTTTCATATCTTTCTGGAAATTACCAAACCTAGTCACCCCATCACATTGCTCCCTTGCTATAGAGATAGATACTTATCATTGGTATGGATCTTGGTTTATTGATACAAATTTAAGATCAATTTTGCTTTATGTATAAATCTGCTCTTGATTAAGGTATTGTGTTTGTGCAGCTCATTTATAGTTAAGAAATACAGATCAGTAGATAGTCATCTGATGCCAGATTGCCCTCTCTGGGTAGCAGAAAAAAAATAGCTGCTCCATTTTGAAATGCTGGCTTTCTGGGCAGTGCTGCCAGTGGCTCTTTCAGGGGACTGAACATTTAAATGGGGTTTGTGAACAGAGCGCTACAACTTGCTTAATGGCAACATAAGACCTCCTGTATGCCTAAAAATGGGGCAATGTACTTGGCTCTCAGAAGCAGGGAACAACTCCACCATGCTGGATTAGGTGGGGCAAGCAGGTAGCTCCATATTTCCCCTAATAATGCCACAGCTTAGATTCTTAAGAAGTGCTTAGCATTTTAAGCAGTACTTCTGGTCAGAAAATAGTTACAGATATACAATAAAGACAAATCCAGATTTAAAAAGACCTCTAAATGGGTCACAGTGTTGGATAAATGTAAGTAGGCTTGGGAAAGAAAAAGAAAAAGAGTATAGAGAGTTATAAAAAGAAGTAAATGATTTGAAAAGGTGAAGTCTTTAAAGAGACAGTGCAGACAGTCATAGATTAAAGAAGTAAAAAAAAATAATAAGCCATATAAAGATGGAATATACACAAAGAGTTTCGATTATGTATATTATTGTGTTTGCTTTTTTTGACTGGAGAGATACATTTGATTTTGGGGACTGCTAACATAAAGCAACATAAAAGTTTCTTGATTTCCAAATTTGAGTCTAAAGATACATTGCTTTGGAAAAGAGGTTCTGCTTTTGTTTCCACAGAATATGAGAACCTGTGGAATACTTCCAGACTAATGTGGTTTGATGGACCAAGACCTACTGAAGGGTTGCCTAGAACACCCCTCAAAAAATTGCCCAATAAACAGCAGAAAACAGTTTGGAGAGAACTATGCCCATATTACCAAATATTGTTTGTAAATGTTTCTTTATCATTAAAGGAGGATGTGCTATAGAGATTTTAATGGGTATGGATATTGGTTTGTTGATACAAATTTCCATTGAGACAAAAAAGGGGAAATGGTGTGGGAAGTCCTTCTGTATATGTGATGCTTTTATTGGTTAATGAATAAAGAAGCTGCTTTGACCTGTGATAGGACAGAATAGAGCTAGGTGGAAAAACTAAGATGAATGCTGGGAGAAAGTAGGCAAAATCAGAGAGACACCATGTAGCCACCACCAAAGACAGATGCCTCTGCTAGGACTCATTGAAACTTTGTGGGTAGGCCACGACCTCATAGTGATGCACAGATTAATGGATATGGGTTAGTTTAGGATATAAGAACTAGCTAGCAATATACTTAAGCTATTGACTAAACAATATTGCAAGTAATATAGTTTCTGAGTAATTATTTTGAGTCAGAGCAGTCAGGAAATAAACTATCAGCCTCCCTCAACATTGAGGGTGATTAGAGTTGTGCATTTTGGTGTCTCACCCTCAGCATATTGAGCATGGAACTGTAGGATAGGATGTAAAAAAATCTGTGTTCTGTCACTCCATGATGTCCACTCAAGATGAGCCCTGATATTCTAAGCACCAATTCTTCAATCTTAGTTTTACAGATGATGGCCTTTGGCTCACATGGTAGCTTTGGAGAAGTAGAGACATGAGTAGAATATATAATGGCTACTTTGGAAACACCAGAGCAGTGAAATTATTGACAAATTACTTAACTACGACATTTGGATTCCTGCTCAGCCATATATACTTCAGAAGATTATGGCAGTTTCAAATGAAAATAAGTGTTAGTGACCTGTAATGGGAACTAGAGCCAATATAATGGTATTGAATGCTTTTGTCTGGATATATAACATGAAAGTGTTCTTCAATTATTTGAAAAGCAATAGCTTCCCCCTTTTTGAGATGAAGTTTTACTTGCCATTCTAAATAGAAATTGGTTATGTGTCTTGGATATAAAATGTCCTCTTCAGTCTCATGTGTCTTAAAACTCTGTCCTGAGCTGGTTGTGCTGTTTGGGCTGTTTTAGAAACTTTGTGGTAGAAACTTGAGGGATGTGGGTCCCTAGGTACATGCCTTAATATGTTATAACATGGCCCATTTGCAGTTCTCTCTTGCTTCCTGACTTCAGAGAGACTACTATCACTATCTGGCTGCTATAGGTAGAAGACTTTATCTTGTTTGTTCCCATTGGATCAGTTTCTCTCAACCCAACAGGTCCCACTAGCTAGGTGCCACAGCTACTTATGAGATAACCACTCTGAGGCTTATTATCAGTTACAATTGTTTGGCCAATGTCTTAGGCTTCTTCCTGGCTAACCCATCTCTATTAATGGTTTCTATTGCCATGAGGCTGTGGCTTACCCATGTGGCATGTTACCTCTTTGAAGACTACATAACATCTCCTCAACTCTGCCTACTCTCTCTTCTCTGTGTTCAGATTTCCTGTCTCTCTTTACTCTGCTAAGCAATTGGTCAAAATAGCTTTATTCATCAACTAATATTATAAAAGATATATGAAACTTTAGACTCACAAAGATACACTGGATCATAGAGTATGTTCCTTAATTTATCAAATGTAAATGAACTTAATATTGTAACTATAATTCTTGCTTGATAACAGTTTTGCATATGTAATTTTACTATGTAAAAGTGAAAATTTTCCTTTTTAATTAGACACAAGAGGGGAGATGATGTGGGATGTCCTTCTGTATATGCTGTATATCTTTTATCATAATTAAGGAAAGGCGTAATTGTAACTATCCAGTCATCTACTCCATCAAAGAACCCACAAGGATATAATATTACCTAAGTAAACAGGAAGTGCATTGTAAGCAACTTCCAAAGTTCTGGAAATGACAGAGTGCTTTGAGTTTATTCAGATATGCTTTGTGACCTGTCTTCGTCCAGGTTTGTACATAAAGAAGGTGGGTGTGTAAACTCAATTACTTTACTAAAATTTAGGCACTCATTTCATATTTCAGACATTGAGAGGACATAGATCATTTTAAAATAACAAATTTTCACTTATGATCATCGATGCAAAAATCCTCAATAAAATACTGGCAAACCGAATCCAAGAACACGTCAAAAAAAATCATCCATTTTGATCACATAGGCTTCATCCCAGAGATGCAGGGCTGGTTCAACATACGAAAATCTATCAATATAATTCATCATATAAATAAACTGAAGGAAAAAACCATATGATCATTTCATTAGAT
>JAQHUG010000131.1:3472699-3487681 GCA_028555095.1 Dicrostonyx torquatus
GGACCTATCTATCTCTTCTGCATGTATTGGCTTTTTGGGAACCTATTCTATATGGATGCACACCTTCTTAGACCGAGATGGAGAGGGGAGGGCCTTGGGCTTTCCACAGGGCAGGGTATCCTGCCCCATATTAAGGAAGCAAGGGGAGGGCGGTGGGGTATTGGGGGAGCAGGAGGGCCTGGGACAAGGGGAGTAAATGTAAATTTTTCTTTTAAATTTAAGAAAATATGAAAAAAATAAAATAATAAAATAACAAACTTCCTGTTAATTATTTCTCTGTATGATGACATAGTATTTGTCCTTTTCTAAAATGAGGTAATGCAATTTTTGTCTAAGAAAGGCCTTGGATCTATAAAAAGGAAACTTTCCAATGAGATTAAATTTCAATGCTCATAGAACTACATCAAAGCAATTAACAAAGAGTAAGTTAAATATAGCTTTCCCCTGACAGATAAGCTGCCCTTAGTAAGACACACTGCTATATTCTGTAACCAAGCACTCTGCCCCAGTTTACTTTAGATAAGTCTAAATACCCTGTGAAGTGGTATCTTCTAGAAGTTGAGAAACGTGGTTATTTAAGTCAATAGTAGTGCACAAGGCAGTCATTGGGCTTGCTGGTGCAAGCAACTAGAGGCTCCACACACCAGGTTCCAATGAACACCCACTTCCCACACAGACTGCACAGTGAAGAGGTGACCCCCAGTGCTACAATACAATAGGAAATGATCTAATGCACGCCCCGTCTGAGACCTGTTCCTCTAAGATTTACCTATGCTACAGCCCCTCCGTCTCCCCAATGCTGAAGAGTAACAGTAAATTACAATGAAGCCATTTGGTATATTTCTGAGATTCCTAAGAACAAGATCTTGTCTGACCCATTTCTGTATCCCCTGGGACCTATCAAACACTTAATGCTCAATGAATTGCTATTAACAAATAACTCAACAAGTACATTTTGTGTGGTTCTCTGGTTGGTTAGTTTGTTTGGAACAGGATCTTACTGTGTGGGCCTGGCTAGCTTGATAACTGGCTTCAAACTCATGACAATCCTCCTCTTTGAGCATCGTGAGTGGTGGGATTAAAGGTGTATGCCACCACGCCCCAGCTCTGAATGAGTTAATTACTGAGAATTGACGTCACCAGCTTGCTTCATTTTCTGTTTGATGTTCACTTTTCATATGGACCCCTTTATCTTAAAATAACCACCAGGGGCTGCTAGTCTACATTTTTTAAAACTTAAATTGTTTTTAGTGTGATTTTCTAAAACATGGCAACTCTGTACTGAAGACCATGCAAACTTTCCAGAGGATGCATTAGTATGTGCCATCTCATGTGTTTTTCCTGCACATGACATGGACACCCATTTCACTGAACAGAGGAGCCCATACCCCATCATGGGAACTTCGATAAGACTTTTGCAATTGCCTTGAGCACTAGAGTGTGGTAGAGATGCAAACAGGCTTCTAGGTCACAAAAATGCCATCTTACTCTTTCAGTATGCGCATAGTTAGAGTTCAGCCAAGCTTTAGGAAAGCCCAACAGACCTATACAGTGGCCACTTGCAGGCGTTCTAACCCAGTAGCCCAGATGTGGTTTCAGCCAACTGACAGCATTAACGGACAAACATGTGGAGCAGCGTCAGCGGGATGCTGCTAAAATATGTCCTAATTATAGATTCATCGAAACCCACAATACTCTTATTTTTAAACCACTAAGACCAGGAGTGTTTGTTAGAAGATCATAAATGATATCAGCTTTTCAAGAAATAAAATATTTCAGAAACCTGTGTTGTTCCATCCTAGTCCGGCTCTAAGGCCTAACAGCAAGCAGAGATAGACTTAGGCTGTTTTGAAACCTATGTGTCATACAATAATACATAAGGAGACAATAGGCCCTCTTCTGACTGGTTTCCCTGAAGGTCCTGTTGTGTAATTAATCTGATTGTTGCCTGCACTTGTACACAGCCCTCTGGATTTCACTGAGTGTTATTGTCTTGTATGAGCACTTGGTACGTCCCCTGTTTTACTGCTAATAAATATCTGAATATCAACGATGCTATTAATATGCTAGTGTATGTCTTTTGGGGTATGTAGTATTCTTTTATTAAAGTGTTATAATTATAAGAGGAAGTTACGGGCACACAACAGAAGTATTTATATTGTATTTACCATGCCAAATTCTTTTCCAAAGTAATTGCACCAATTCACACTCCCATTAACAGTGTATGTAAATGTCCCTCCCCCAGAGCTGATTCTGGCCATTCTGTTTAATGACCTTAATGTGCCTGCTCCTGACTAATGAAGTAGCAGCTTTTTGTGCATTAAGTGTTTTCAGATTCTCCTTTAAAGTTTGATCATTAAATTTTATTTTTGTTAATTTGCAGTCTTTTGAATAATGTATGTAAGAGTTTGTTAAATCCTCTATTTCTTTCCAAACTCTAATGTCACTCACAGACTTTTAGAATAATGTGATATCAGATCAGGTAAAGACAAGCTTGTTGACCAGTTGCAATGGTCGACATCACTTTGATAACCCAGTGACTGAGCAGCAGACTCCTCCCACATGGAGGTCTGCCTGGGACTCGGCTGGTGGATGCTGTAAAACAAGGGTCTGTAAGTGTCTCGATAAATATCGGCTTTCTGTAAGCTTTCCCACGAGACAATGAAACCACCATCCTAAAAAGAGACTGTTTTTCCAAAGGAAGGATCTTTTTCAATTTTTTTTGCCATTTTTGTCTTTTTTCTGGTATTTGGAAGAGGCCATTTTATATTCTATTATGTACCTAGACTCTACTGGAATCTATTCGCTTCCATTAGATATTCTGAAAACCATGTGTTTTCTTAAGCAAGTACTGAAATTGCCTTATTTGGGGTTTTGGCTTACAGATTTGTAGACGTCTTTCTCTTTGGCAAGAGTTCAGAACAAATTATGTATGGAGTCTTTTCAAGAGGAAGAACACAACAGTGTAATCATGGCCTTAGTCTTTGGAGGACTGCTCAGAAATCTTTCTCTGGAGGAGATTTCAGTTGCATCCTTCCTTTTTCCTTTTGAGACAAGGTCTCACTACATATAGCTCTGGTTGACTTAGTACTCTCTCTGTAGACTGGGTTGGCCTCAGACTCATAGAGATCCACCTGCTTCTGCCTCCCAAGTGCTAGGATTCAGACAATGGGCCACCATGCCTGGTGTCATGGTCTCATTGGATTAAAGATATAATGTAAGTGGATTTCCCAAGTCTAGAAGTCATTCTGAAGGGTCTGAGATCAAGGCCAATGGCAGTTGATGACATAATTCCCGGGAATTCTCACAAATGTCCAAGTCAAGCACGGCTCCACAGAACTACCTAACTCTGACCTTCTTGTGCATGCCAGAGCATGCAGAAAATAATAAACACACACAAATAAGTAAATCATAGATATTTTCAGAGAATTTGTATTTTAAAAAGTGACTCTTCAGGATAAAAAAGGTACAGTAATTATTTAGGTCCTTTCTGGTTTTTTTAATACAAAGGCAAAATTTGATAAATAAAAATATTAAGTTATGAAAGAATTATTCCTTTGATTTTAATGTGTAAAATTCATATTAAATAATATATATCTATCAGAATTATAAAGTTTCATTTACACAAATATTGCTGAAACTAGTCTCCAACTACAAGTATTTCAAACTGCTGTTAGTATCATTTTTTTGACAAAATAATTTCTTATTGTGTTCTCTCTCTCTCTTCCTCTCTTCTCCCATTAATGTACTCAACAAGAATTGGCCTTTTTGTCTTCAGCTATTCCAGTCTAGACATGTTACAAAACGTCGGTATCTGACTAAAACCATGACTCATTCCGGACCTTCTTGAAGCCTGTTAAGTACCCTCATCTCTTCTGCGGAACCTTTGCTTGTTGTTTAGGTCATTTCACCTTCTTCTGATGAATCACAGCTAACATTCACGGTGAGACAAAGATGTGTGAACAGAAGGCTTTGAGGGTTCTTTTTCCTGACCCGTTTGCTGACATGTGTGTCTTCTCAGGCCCTTTTCGGCGCCACTTTCATGTCTTGGTTGACACACCATTATTCGCCTCAATAAAGTTCTTTCATGGCAATTCCATTACTCCAACTCCTACCTATGCAGAAGGCAAAATTTTAATTATTGTTCAGCTTCATTGAACAATAATTCATTAAGCAATGATGCTTAATGAATCAGCATATTCACATATAAACGTATATCTTTTATCTGTTCTCATTTTTCATATATTTGACTTTATGCTTAAGGTATTGAAATAAGGCACATCTAAAGCATACCGTGCCCATTATTCCTTAAGTCTTTTAGTGAGTATGCCCAAAACCTGTGGTTGAAATAAGAAAACCAAACAACATCTTGGCCAAGTGAGATGGCAGATGCCATAATCCTGTCACTTGAGGGATCCAAGGCAAGAAACTTTCTAGTTCAAGGCCAAGCTCAAGCTTTAGAAAAGGAGAGCTGGTCACACATACCGTGCACACACACACACCCCAACACACGCATGAGCGTGCACACACGCACATACACACACTCACACACACACACGGGGGTTGGGGACTTATTTGATCATTGCCTGACATACTCACATGAATGGTAGTGGCACATCATAGCCTGTATATATATATATAACTATTCTGTATCAATTGGAAACAAGGAAGAAGTGCTGTCTTGTCCAGGTGACACGAAAAATGGGAAACCACACTTGTATTTGCCCTTTTAATTTAGAGACATACTCCTCATAAGACTAAGATCTTGTGTTATGTCCTTCAAACTTCCTATTTCCTTACTTTCACTTTTTGAAACTTTTTATCTGAATTTGACCTTCCAGATGCCATCTTCCACTGTATATTTCCTTATGTGTTCCCCAGAGGCATGAGAATTTTGTATTATATATTTGTTTGTTTTCACGTTGTTCGACAGATCTGGTTTCCCTCCAGTTCTTCATCTGTTTCTGTTTTCAGCTGTCACACTTCTCTGAAGTCTCCTTTGCTTTAGCTCCACAGCATTTGCTCTTGAATCTTCAATGCACCTTCGCATGTTCAACCAGGGTGCTGGTCAACGTTACTTTATTGATGTTTTCCAATAAGTTTTAGGAAGCTCTTTTCTGCTGAATGAAATTTTAATTCCTCTGTGGCCATGTTGCTCCATCTCTGTATTTGTCTGGCTTTCACAGTTCTGACTTGATTCAATTAATCTACCAAATATCATCTTCATTTTTCAGGATTATTTTTTACAATATTTTTTCTTAAATTTTTAACATTGATTTATTTTACAGACTGACAAATCTTTAATGCGTGTGAATGTGCACCTATGCCTGTGGAAGGAAGAAGAGGGTATCACATCCTCTGGAGCTAGAAGTGTAGGTGGTTGTGACCTGCTCAATATATGTGCTGGAAGCCAAACTCCAGTCTTCCGCACAAGCAACAAGTGCTCTTAATCCTGGTCATGTTTCCGGCTCCTTGTTTATTTTTAGTGAGCATACAAATCAATGGTTTTATTATGGTTTCTCGTGTACCATTTTTAATAATACTTTTATTAATTCCTTGACATTTCATGTGTGTTTATTAGCATATTTTGCTTTGTGGCATAAAAACAGGAAAATCTCCAGACTGGAGGGTTCAGGCTACCAGTACGGAGGGGTGAAACTTTAAATCCCAGAGAACTCTGCCCAGCTCTGTGGAGTGCAGAGATTTCTTTGGAGATGCTACAAGTAATGTGATGACAAATATCCTGTATTCTGGGAGTTAGCAGCAATGACGGGGATGCTAACCTTTTCCATACGTATTTCAATTAAGAATACTTTATATTGGTTGGTCACTGATCGTCACCATAACAATCACCAAATGCTTAATAAACAAAAGCAGGATCTCTCTGCTTCTGTGGCTGAGAAATACACGCAGGAGAGCAGCTTTCCGTTCTTGCCCAGGACAATCCATCACTAGCCCCATTCTCTGTTGCTGGAGAAATGTGCCTTGATTCTCATCAGTCTTAGCTGGGCAGGCTTCTCTCAGATGCCAGCATTCCCCACCACACTTTACCTAGAGACAGCAGGTCCAGGCTCTTTAATTCTTCAAATTTCTGTTTAAATGACTTCTCCTTCACCCTTCCATTTCAACAAGAGAGAGTTCTCTGTTTTTAAGTTCTTCTCTGATTATGTTGGGTCTACCTAGATAATTCTGGACAATTTTCATATTAAAAATATTTCTTCCCTTATTCCCTTACCCTCCTTTGTCTTCAGCTGTCCCTTCTCCCTTTACTCCCATTTTCCTGCGACAGTTTCACATTATTTAGTACACACGTACATAACTTTATGTATATGTAAAACCAAGGAACAACAAATGTGAGAAAACAGGACAGTTTGTGTAATGAGACTGACTGAAGAGTCTTAATACAGTTGCCCCAATGGTACCAGTTTCCTGGAAAATACACAACTTTGTTCCTTTGCACAGCTGAAAAATTCACTGTGCAAGAATATACACATATACACATAGTCATGCATACACTGCCACACACATTCACACTCACGTACACACACTCATGTTCACACACATACACACCCTCGCAAATGCACTAACGTCCACATACACATTCACACCACACACTCTCTCTCACACACACTGACACACACACATTCTCCTATTTTTTCTCTGTTGTTAGACACGTAGATTGATAACTTACCTATAGTGACTAGTACTACAACAAACACTAAAGCACTGGCGTGTGCATGTCTCTGTGATACACTGACTCATATAAATACCCAAAAGTAACACCTGAGTCATCTTCCTTTCTTCTCCCTCTCTCCTCTCTCTCTCCCCACTTTCTCTTTTCCTTATACATTCCAGCACTGTATAAGGGTCCCTGAAGTTGACTTCTGTACTTGCTTTTGCTGCCTTCTCATAACTGACAACATAACCAGAGTAAGAGAGAAAGTGCACATAGGTTTTGGCTTGCATTCCTCTGATGACTAGTGCTGTTGAACACTTTTCATAAACCTATCGACACTCTTATTTCCTTTTTGGCAAACTTATATGTTCATTTTATTAGACCCTGTATTGAATGGGTGGTTTAGTTTTCTGCTCAGCTTTTGAGTCTTATGTGGCTATTTAATCTTCTGTCAAATATGTAGCTTGCAGAGTTTCTCCTGCAATAGACTGTCTTTTCACTCCATTGTTATCTTTCCTGCACAGAAGCTTTGCAAGTTCATGAGGTCCCATCTGTCAATGGTTGGCCTTATTTCCTAGACAGCGAGTCATAGTCAGAACGTCTTTTCACGTCCCTGTAACTTGAAGGGCTTTGTCTGTCTTTGCCTACCATGTTTTCAGAGTTTCTGGTCCTCTGCTAAGGTTTTGATTCATTGAAGTTTACTTTTGTGTAGGGCAAGAGGAAAGGATCTAGTTGCATCCTTCTGTGTTTGGATATCCATTTATCAGCACTGTTTGTTAGAGAGGATGTATTTTCTCCAGTCATCTTTGCCATTCATCCGAAGGCTGTGGGGACAGACAATCTGCCTTCTTCAGTCATGAGACCAGCAGCCCCAAATGGAGCCTTAAGGCTTAAACACACACACACACACACACACACACACAAAGTGAGGTCACTAAGTACATGAAGAGGAGAGAGGAGTAGAAATGATGTGACTACAGCACACATGTAAGAAATTTCAAAAATAATAGAATCATATTATACATATAATTTAATGTATAATATATAATTATATAGATACATAATTTAAAATGAGGAGTTGAAATTGGGAGGGGCAGAGACTGGGGTTGGATCTGAGAAAAATTAAGGGGAAGAAAGATAGACATAATTACACTTTATGGATGAAATTCTCAAAGAATTAACAATGAATTATATTTAAAAATGAATAGAAATTTAAAAGCTTTAAAGAGTCAGGTGGCTGCAGCTGTGAAGGTTTAAGGCTTATATCTGGGCATCTTTCCTTTTGTTTTCCTCATTCATGTAGACATGGTGGGGTGTGTGGCTCAAGTGTGCTAGCCCATGTATGTGGGTGTAGGACCGAGACTGAAGTAGCAATTTCTCCCTCAGTCCTTTCTCCACTTTATCGATTTTTTAAGACAGAGATTCTCACTGAACCTGAAAGTCACCATTCCAGCTGAACCGACAGACCAATGAATCCCTGGGATTCTCGTGTCTCTGTCCCCCAATCCTGGGGTTACAGCCACACACTGCATTGCCTTACTTTTTTATTGCTTTTATTAAGCTATGTTTTTCTCTGCTCCCCTACCTTCCTCCCCTCTCTTCTTCTACCCTCTCCTATGATCCTCACACTCTCAATTTATTCAGGAGATCTTGTCTTTTTCTACTTCTCATGTAGATTAGATCCATGTATGTCTCTCTTAGGGTCCTCTTTGTTGCCTGGGTTCTCTGGGTTTATGAATTATAGAGTGGTTTTTCTTTGCTTTATGTCTAAAATGCACTTATAAGTGAGTACATATGATACTTGTCTTTCTGGGTCTGGGTGATCTCACTCAAAATATGATGTTTTCTAGATCCATTAATTTGCCCGCAAATTTCAAGATGTCATTATTTTTATCCACTGTGTAGTATTTCATTGTGTAAATGTACCACATCATCTTTATCCATTCTGTGGTTGAACAGAATTTAGGTTCCTTCCAGATTCGGGTTATGACAAATAATGCTGCTATGAGCATAGATGAACATATGTCCTTGTGGTATGCTTGAGCATCCTTTGAGTATATAGCCTTATGTTTTTAATAAGTGTGAGATCTCTTCTAATGTCTTCTCTAATTTTCTATGACTGTTTTAATTCTTTTGATTGCAGAATATCAATACATAAATCAAATATTTTGATTTCTTAGGTTTATTGCTAGCTTTTTTTAGTTGATTGGTTGGTTTTATTTTGTTTTTACAGGCAACTGTGAATGAGACTGTTCCCCTGGCTTCTTGTTCAGCTGTGTATCATTGATATATAAGAGGGTTACTGATTTTTCTGTTACTTTCATATTTGCCACTTTGATGAGAGTGTTTTCAGTCTAGGAGTTTTCCAGCACAGTCTTTAGAGCCTCTTGTGAACAGAATCACATGTCTCCGAATAAGACGCTTTCATCCTTTCTCATATGTGTTTATTTTACTTCTCTCTATTGTCTTATGGCTCTGACTAAGACTACACTGGATAAGAGTGTAAAAAGTGAATACCCTAATTTTCTTGTCTTCGGAGCCCTAAGTGTAACTGCATATGCAAAGTCCCTTTAGCCATACAATGTGACATATTCACAGATCCTAGAGAGTAGAATATGGATATGTCAAGGACTAATTCTAAAGATTACAACCACTTTTTAGTTCCATCTCTTGTATTTACATTGTATTATGATTGGGAATTCATTATCTAGGCCTAACAGAATAATCGCTTGGCCTCAAGCTTAGCCTTCTTTATATATTTTGTGTCTCCTTGTTCTTGTTCTTCCAGGCCTAAACTTCCTTCAAGTGTGTTACTCTTTATTGTCTTCCTTCTATAGTCAACCATGTCAATGGGGACTCATCATCCTAGGCTGGGTTAACACCTACATCATCTAAGCAAGACAAGAAATTCCTATGAAGTATGTTCTGGCAAGACTCATGCCACCCTCAACTGAGACTGTATTGCTACTGGCCAGCAATTTCTGAACTGTTCTAGTCTCTTTACTATTTCCTTAATAGCATTTCTAAACCTCTGCTGTTCTTCTCATGTCCTTAGGTTATCAGCAACCTGCCTGACTCTAAGTACACATCCCAGTTACTCATTTCACAATATACAGTCTCTGTTTTTCCATATGTGTGGAAGAAGTGTTTCCTACCCTGTTCAAATCTAAGTTCTTCACATGCTCATTCCTAATTGTTTCCTTTATGTAGAGACCTCTTCGTTGACTATTTTTACTATATTTACATACATAGTTAACATGGCCTTACATAGACTTACCTCTATGTGGTCTTACTTCTACATTTGCACAATAATATTCTAAAATGTAGATTACTTACTAAGGTCACATTAATAATAGTAATATAATAATAACATAAATTTCTTCAGTTTATGAGTGAACCACTGTCTCATTATTTCATGGTATTCCCAGTTTCTTCCAAGACTCCGGATATATTATAAGTTGGCATTCTAATAGACTTCATGTTCTTCTGTGTAGGTTTGTGCATTCTATTCACTTGGCATTGTTGTACTAGAATCAAGAGGAAGAAGAAAGAAAGTCAGTGAGCGGTTTGCCATCTTGCAGAATTGGGGTTCAGTTACCACCATTTGCTGATCTTTTACCCATGGACTGTAGGTAGATATTCAGTAGAAAGTTACCTCTTTAAATATGTATCACTGCTGGCACCTACATATGGGAGGGAACACATGCATATCTGACTAAAGTAATCACACACACACATACATATATATGTAACATATGCATGCATGTATATACGCATGTATTTGATGCAGGGTCTCACTATATAGCTGTGGCTGGCTGGGAACTCCCTGTGTAGAGATCTGCCTGTCTCTGCTTCCCAACTAGGATTAGGTGTGTGAGTCACCAGGCCCAGGTGTCTCTGCATCAACTCATTAGTCACTCCATCTCCAGCCTTCCTTAGTCCTGATATCATCCACAGTTCTTTGAAATTGTTTTGTCCAGTGATGTTCCCTTCTTCAGCTCATTGTTTCTATTAAATAATACTTCTGAAAGTAGTATTTCATCTTTTAAAATGCAGCTGTTTCTGGAATTAGATCACAGGAGAAAGAACTGATCAGTTTTTTCTAAGCTGGTATTTGGAAGTTCAATCCAATATTTTATTTCAGTGATTGTTTTTCCATGTGTATCTCACAGTGACTCTGGTTCTTTCTTCCACTGCCAATCATTGACTCTAGAATTTCACTGACGTTATTCAATTAAAGAGCAATTGAAAAGTTGCTCTTAGTAGTAAATCATCCACCTAGTTCAGTTATTTTACTGTGCAAACTGATTTATCTCTGAACAATCGAGAATATGAGATTTCCTGCACCTTGATATCTCTATGCACGAAAGGTCATGGGGCGTTAATTCCCAATCCATGCTACCTGAGCTCACATTGACCACTATTGGCAGCCTGTTTATTTCTCACAGCTCTAAAAGATCATCTCTGTTCCCATCTGATTGTTTCAACTCCAACATCTTGAACAGGATATTCAACTTCAATATTTTGAAAAACCTTATAAACTTGCTCTATAAATCTCAAGTGATCATCTTACATTATTGCATCCACATGCATAACTAGATAAATGAAGAAAGAAAAGTCTTATTAATTTCCTAATGATTACAGTCAATACTTGAAGAACTAGCTAATACAAGTGATCCTGACTCTTCTCTCTCCTGTGCCAAAGACCCTAATTTAGTCATGAAACTAACAAAAAATAAAAATATGGTTGAAATTATAAATTATTAAATTGGTTATAAACTCAATGTATGTGATTTAGAGAGATTCTTTTGTGTTAGATATAGTTCAGTCCCTGTAATGTGACACGCCGCGACCGCCAGCAGAAGAGATGACCACAACAGGATTCTTCTCAGAATGCACTTTATTGGGACACACAGTCTTGAAGATAGGAAGGGCAGAAGGACACCGATCCCAGGCGTGGCTGGCTTATAAGCAGTGCCAAACAAAGCCCTGAGCTGTCATCACCTGATAGGCTCAGGCCAAATTGGCGAAATCGTGTAATGACCGGATTGGTCGATTCATACGATGCCCTATTCAAGTGTGCGCATGCCCAGAAGTTGTCAGGAGAGAAGCGGCAAATGGCACTTTGGCTCCGAGCCAGCGAGCTCACAGTGGCACTGAGGCACCTTACACTGTAAACATGTGATAAAATTCACATGCAACTCAAATTTGTGAACAATGTCCCTGGATTGACATTTGATATAGTGTGAGGTTTGCATATCAATGAAAATATAAATTTCTCTGATATTGGGTTGCTGAAGTAGCAATATTTTCTAGTATTTTGAACATTTACATTTTGCTATACTCATGATAAAATAATCTAATTTATTGATGCCACATTGCTTTTAAAATGATCTCATGAAGATGGCTAGTTCATCATCCAAAAAGGGTTATATAGGCTGTATTAAAGAAAGGAAAAAGAAGAAGAAAATTATGCAATTATCTTTTAACATAAAAAATTTTAAAAAATGGAAGATCAGAAATGTTATACAAATTTATAATTTTCCTAGTAAGAGAGGGTGTATAAAGTCCGTGCCCAGAAAGGACTGACTCCCGAAGAAAACCAGCCACTAAGAAGACACCAAGTTCTTTACATGGTGATAATAGGAAACATGCGCCAAGGCACTTCAACAGTTGACCAAGCTACTCATATTGCACATTCAAATGCAGAAATACTTAACTTATTTGAAAGACTTTGATTAAAGAAGAAAGCTCAGAAGCTCCTTACTTGCTAAGAGTCATGTAGACGAGAACAAAAATTAAAAATGCCAATGCAGGAATGGTCCAAGAGATTCAGCTATTGATGTAGTTAGTGACAGACCATGGTGTCATCCACACGATACTAAAGTTGCAGGCATGCAGAACTATGAGTCAAAGGTCATGGAGGCACCCACAATTACTGCAAAGGGAAGCACTGGAGGCCAGGCAAAGTCAAGGTCAAAGTAAGGTCTCAGATGGCATATGATATCAAGGAGTTAGAAATTCCAGAAACACTGAAAGATGCAGGTATGAGGCAGAGTCCCTTACCCATGTGGGCCTGAGCCAGCGAAGCCATAGAAGTGGAATTCTCTAATGTTTTAGGCACATCATGTCACCATGTGCCCTATGTGGCAGAGATGGGCCTGAAGAACCTGATTTGCACAAATAGATATATATTTTGCTTTGGTCTCACCCTTCTTTCTTTTAAGATAATGTTTTTATGATAATAATCATTATTATTGTATGTGCATGTGTGTGTGTATGTTTCATATTATGTCTACAGAGGTCATAGGACAACTTTGTGTACTTGATTCTCTCCTTCCACCTTTATGTGAATTCCAGGGATTGAATTCAAGTTCCCAAACTTGGGCTGCAAGCACCTTGACCTCCTGAGCCACTTCACAAGTCCCTGCTCCTCCTTTCTATACATTCATGCCTCCCTTCGAGAATGAGAATGTTTACTTTGTGCTATTTTGCTTTGGAAGTTTATAATGTCTAAAGAGTTCACAAGTTCGAGTTTGATTTTAGTCTTAGGAGTGACTTGGAACTTGAACTTTTTAATAACTTCGAAATGGTTAATACTGTGGAGATTCTTAGAGATGGACTGAATGCATTTTGCACTGGAAGAGAAACACGAGCCTTTTGGAGGCCTGTGCTAAAATGTTACAAGTGAAGGAGATACGGGGATGTCAAGAGAGCAAGAGGAGGACTTGTGTTCTAGTTTAATCTTGATCACCAACTTGATTGGGTTGAGAAACACCTCTTGGTGTGTCTGTGTGGGTTTTTAACAAAACAGCAAGAAAGAAAGAAACAGAGAGAGAGAGAGAGAGAGAGAGAGAGAGAGAGAAAGAAAGATTAAGATGGTAAGACCTACACTGAATGTGAACAGCACTGTCTCATAGGCTGGGAGTGTAGGATGGAGAAGAAGGAAGCCACAAAAGCTAGGCACCCTTTGTCTCCTCTTCCGGTTTCTGTAGCCTGGATGACTATTCTATCACTTCTTCTTATGTATAAAAGTGTAGATTGGGTTTTTTAACTTAAATTTTATACCAACCCGGGAGAGAAACAGAGGCCAAGCAAGCCTCCAGGGAGTGTCAGAGGAAAGTGAGAGGCAAGGGTCGCTGCCATCTTCAGCAACCTTCACCTCTGGGAGCAACCTGGACCGCCAGGAGCAACGACAGCAGCGGCTTCCAGCAGTGGCTTTCAGAAGCTCCGCTTGGAAAAAGCACCTGTGTCCCAGCCAGCATTAACTGCCATTCTCTATACAAGAGACTCTGCTGGCCCAGTAACTACTGGAACCTCAACTGCACTTACACCTAGAGGAGCAATCACCAGAACCCTTGGTGCCACCTCCAACCTGGAGGAGCAAACACCAGAGCTATGTCCCCACCTGTACCTCATGGAGTCAACATCTTAGCCCTAGGTTCAGTCACACCTGGAGGAGCCATCGCCAGGGGGCTCTGCACTAGAAGAAGTGATGAATGGAGCCACAGGTCCTAAATACAGCAAATGGAGGAAGAGGGACCCTGAAGCACAGAATCCAACTCTTCCAATTAGAGGAAGAGATGGGTAGACAACAAGGTAATAATATATTCAACAACAAAAAGAACAATACGGAACCACCAGAAACTAGTGGCTTTACAACAGCAAGTCCTGAACACCCCAATACAGATGAAGCAGGAGATAATTACCTTAAAAATAACTTTATGATGATGATTGAGACCTTTAAAGAGGATGAAAGAAGTGGAAGAAAAACACAAAAGAAAAAACTGGAAGAAATTAACAAATTCCTTAAGTAAAGCCAAGAAAAAGCAACTAAACAGATGATGGAAATTATTCAAAACTTGAAACAAAAATAGAGGCAATAAAGAAAATACAAAGCAAGGAAATTCTGTAAATAAAAAAATTGGTTAAAAATCGGAAACTACAAATGCAAGCAAAAGCAACAGAATACAAAAAATGGAAGAGAAAATATCAGGGTTGAAGATACAATAGAGGAAATATATTCATCAGTTAAAGAAAATATTAAATCCAACAAATGCTTAACACAAAATATCCAGGATATACAGGACAGCATTAAAAGACCAAACCAAAGACTAATAGGGATAGAAGAAGGAAAAGAAGACCAACTCAAAAGCACAGAAAATATATTCAACAAAATCTTACACTTGTCAGAATGGCTAAAATCAAAAACATCAATGATAACCTATGCTGGAGAGGTTGTGGAGTAAGGGGAACACTCCTCCATTGCTGGTGGGAATGCAAACTTGTGCAACCACTTTGGAAAT
>JAQHUG010000131.1:3488601-3516450 GCA_028555095.1 Dicrostonyx torquatus
TGAGCATATGACCTAACTGGACTCTCTGAATGTGACTGCCAATGGGGACTGACTGAGAAGCCAATGATAATGGCACTGGGACCTGTCTCTTCTGCATGTATTGGCTATTTGGGAACTTATTTTATATGTATGCACATCTTCTTAGACCGAGATGGAGGGGGGAGGGCCTTGGGTTTCCCATAGGGCAGGGTATCCTGCCCCATCTTAAGGAAGCACGGGGAGGGCGGTGGGGTGGGGGGGAGCTGGAGGGCCGGGAACAAGGGGAGTAAATGTAAATTTTTCTTGTAATAAAAAAAAAGAAGGACATTTCATATTTGTCACAGAAAGAATCTGTCCCATGCAACCGTCTCGCCAGCAAGAACGACGTGGCACACAAGGATCCTTCTGCAGTAAGCTTTAATGCTTCTTGAGAGGCAGAAGCATAAGCTTCCAGAGTGAAGACCCAGAGGCGGGGAAACCCTTCCCTTAAATAGAGGCTTCTCCTCGCTTAGGACGTGTCAGCCCCTGGTTGGTTGCAACCCATCGCATGAGATGACGCCACGGGAGAGGCAGAGCACAAGGAATGGAAAATCCCTCCGCGTCTGCACAGCAAGCTTGTTTACCACTTGGGAACACAGGATGTCAGCGCCATTTTGTAATGGCGAATAGTGAGTGTGGCTCCTCACAAGAATCCATCAAGAGGAAATCTAAATTCTGAACATCTATGACCCAAATAAAGGGCACCCACATTTGTAATAGATATATTATTAAAGCTTAAATCACACATTAAACCCCACACATTAATAGTGGGAGCCTTCAACACCCCACTCTCAACATTGGGTGTTGCTGCCAGACAGAAACTTAACAGAGCAATAAGAGAAATGACATATGTTATAATTCACATGAACTTAACAGATATCTATAGAACGTTTCACCCAAACAGAAAAGAATATACCTTCTCAGCATCCTACGGAACCTTCTAAAAAAATGACCAAATACTCATTAGCAAAGCAAACCTCAACATATACAAAAACAATTGGAAAACCTCCATATATCTTATCAGAAAGCCATGGCTAAAGTCAGAATTTAGCACATCACGAATTGCAGAAAGCCCACAATCACACACGTGGTAAGAAAACCTCATAAGGATTGGGGCAAGGTTCTGCTCTTATCTTTACAGCAAAATACACATCTTCAAAAATTTAAGAGACCCTGGATGTTTGGATGCTGATAGAAGAAAAAATAACTATCCAATAAGGATCATCAAATAAAAAGAGAATATGACTTGTAAGGACAGGTGATCAAAACAAATACATTTAAATATTTAAATACATATATATGTATGTATATATGAATAATAGAACTGGCTTTGGAGTTGGACAATGGCTCTGTCCTTCTCTACATCCAAACATGTTGTTAAAATATTTCAGAATTTCTGTCTCATGTTAAGAGACATGTCAAGGGGGGAATTGGATGGGATAATATTTTAGTGTAACCTCTCATGACTTGGCCAAGTTATTTATTAAACAAGACTTAAACTTATTAGGACAGGATAATTATTGAAACATTTATCACGTTTCTTGCTTGACATATTTTATTCATATTGTATATATTTTTGTATTAGGCTTAGAACTCTCTTATTTAAACAAAGGAAGAGGTGCTATAGGAATTCCTACAGCCAGTAGCCTTTAAGTTACCCGCCCAGTTGTGTGTGACTTCTTATACTATTTATGCCAATGTAAAGCACGTGTCTGACCTCTTTTCTGACTGCTGTTCCACGTTCCAGCAGAGGATTGCAATATATGAGTCTACCCCTAAATAAATAACCCTCTATTATACTCAATTCTGAGATAGTGTGGGATTTCTTTTAAGTGTCCTTCTTCAGAAAATAGCCTTGAACACATTGGCACAGGAGACCATTTCCTAAATATAACACCAGTAGCACACACACTAAAAGCAACAATTAATAAATGGGTCCTCCTGAAACTGAGAAGGATCTGTAAGACAAAGAACCTGGTCAACAAGACAAAACAGCTGCCTACAGAATGGAAAATGATCCTCACCAATCCCACATCTGACAGGGATGATCTCCAAAATATAAAAGAACTCAAGAAATTAGATATCAAATTCCAATCAATTCAATTTAAAAATGGGGTACAGATATAAACAGAGAATTCTCAGCAGAAAAATCTCAAATGGCCAAAATACACTTAAGGAAATGCTCAACATCCTTATTCATCAGGGAAATCAAAACTCTGAGATACTATCTTATACTGATTACAATGACTAAGATCGAAAACACCAATGACAGCTTATGCTGGAGAGAATATGGAGAAAGGGAACACTCCTCCATTACTGTGGGAGTACAAACTTGTACAGCTGTCATGGAAATCAGTAAGGTGAATTCCCAGAAAATTAGGAATCAACCTGAAGACACAGCAACACCGCGTTTGAGCATACACCAAAAGGAGGCACACTCGCATCACAAGGGCATTTCCTCAACTATGTTCATAACAAGATTATTCATAACAGCCAGAATGTGGAAGCAACCTAGATATTTGCCTTTCACTGGAGAATGGATAAAGAAAATGTGGTACATTTACATAATGGAGTACTACTCAGCAGTAAAATATAGTGACACCTTTAAATTTGTAGGCAAGTGGACAGAACTAGAAAACACCACCCAGAGTGAGGTGACCCAGATCCAGAAAGGCAAATATAGTATATTCTCAGTCGTAAGTGGATACCAGGCATAAGGCAAAGGATAACTAGACTGCAGTCCACAACCCTCTTCTAGAAACAGACGGAAGCAGACACAGATGCACAACTAACCACCGGCCAAACTCCTGGAGTACAAACGAAGTGAGGGGGAGTGATAACAGAACAAAGGGGTCAAGACCATGATGGGGAAACCCACAAAATCAGCTGATTCGAGTTAGTGGGAGATAGGATCAAAGTAGACCCTCTGAATACAGATGGTAATGGTTGGGCAGTAAATGGGGCCACTGGCAGTGGGACCAGGTTCTAGCTCTAATGCATTAACTGACTTTGTGGAGCCCATTCTCTATGGAGAGAGACCTTGCTTAGCCTAGACATAGGGGTGTAGAACTTGGTCCTGCCTCAAACAATAGATACATAGATAAATAGGTAGATAGATGATAGAGAAATAGATAAAATTTAAAAATGTATTTACACTCACCACATTATGAAATAGTTACTGGCTATATTTGTGTATCATATCCATTTTAAAGAGTTAACACTGATTTATTATACACCAGTTGTTTAGTAGAAATGATCAGACCTGGATTTACCTTAATTAGAGAGAAATTGACAGGTCTACCATGTGGTCAAGACTTTCCGGTTACTCGGGTTGACTGCCATGATGTGCTTGGACTCATGGCCAAAGTCATTAATTCCATCACCTGAATAGATGGGATTAGAGTAGAGGGCAGGTGTGCAAAGCCACACACACTCTTACCTTCTGAATGATAGTCTTATTGAAAGATAATTTTAAAGTGAACAATTTAGAGGCTAAATATAGTCTGTGTCGTAAAATCATGGTCGTTATTGAAACTTCGAACCTTTTAATTCCCACAAAGAAACCTCATATCCATCAGTAGTCAGTCTCTGATCTCCTCTTCAGTAACCATCTGCTTTCTCTGTCTGCAGAGCTGTCACAAGGTCTTTCACTTAGCATGTGTTCCATATCTATTCCTTTGGGGACAAATGTGCCATCCATAGCCGCATCACATTTTCAGTGTGTGTTTATTGTTGATGAGTGCTTGCGTCTACTCTGGGGCCATTTTGAATAGCTTGACCATGAATATTTGCGTATTCATTTCGTGGACATGTTTCCCTTCCTTCTGGATCCATAACCAAGAAAGGAATTGCAGGATGTGTTTGCCATGTTTCCGCCACTGTGATGAAAAGAACACAAGCAAAAGCAGCGTGGAGGAGGAAAGGGCTTATTATATTCCTCTATGATTCATGATTCCAGGTCACAGCCCATCACTGACTGAAGTCAAAGCAGGAACACTTTCACACACCATGGAGGAATACTGCTTAAGGCTTACTCTCTGATGACTTGCTCAGCCTCACAGTCAAGACACACACAAGACACAGTCAAGACAAACCCTCACAGACACAGACACAGGCTGGTCTGGTAAGCTCCCTCATCTTAGATGCCCAAAAGTTGTCAGGTAAAGCTAACCAGTACACTTAGTGTGTTAAATTGAATAATAAATTTCCAGTACACCCATGTTTTAATGCACAAAGCGTGTGTGTTTTACTTTATATTGCAAAGGAAATTGGTATGGGTGACTACATTTTAAAGTATCTCTAGTGGGAGAGCATATTGGTTTACCTAGTCGGCCTAACACAAGTAAAACATGGATGAAAGAGGAACACAAATCAGCCAAGAAGAAGGTAATGGGTTGTTTATTTTGAAATAGAGAAAAAATAACCCACAAATCTGAAAAGGGAAGAAGCAGTCCCTTTTGTTGCCAGTTCCCTTGGTAGAGGTGACACCGACATCACAGCTGTGGCATGCAAACACGACTAGGAAGGTATATTACTTTAAGATAAAGCTTGCTGTGCTTCTTCACATTGGTCATGGGAAATTAGCATGGTAGGTATATGGTAGCATGTCTTAACATGGGGCCGTACCAGCAAAGTGTATGAGCTTCCACACCTCCACTTCCTTGGTAACACCTGCTCTTTGCTATGTTTATTGTAACCATTGTACCTGCAGACTTATGTCTGGGACCAGCTTTGTATTCCTTTTGTGCATAGTTTGAGACGGGCATTGAAATGCGTTCTTGTAATGTGGATATGCAGTTCCCCAGCATCATTGCCTTTCTTGGAACTCAAATGTCCATAAATGCAGCAAATCATTCCTAGGAATTCAGTGTTATCCTCTTGGCTATTATGATTAGGAGACTTTTGAATCAGCAGATCCGTACTTTCCAAATTCATTTTTTTTAAAGAGTATTTTAACTGCAGACTGGGATGTAGCTCAGGGTAAATGCTGACACAGCCCATCCTGCAGGAACAGAAGGGGCGTTTCATTGTTCTGGGTCCCTCACGTTCCCATATGACATCTAAGGTCTGCTTATCAGTTCCTGACAAGTCACCTGATCTTCTGATGGGCCTTGCTGTGCATTGTGGGTCAATTTGCAGAATGTCGTCATCTTATCTGCACCAAGTCTTTCTGTCTACTGGCACAAGAAATTTTTCCAATTTTGTTTTTTTTTTTAATTTTCAGTAACAGCTTTCAGTTTTTAGTATAAAACTTTTGCATTTCTTTTGCTAAAGATACTCCTAAAAATAAACTCCCTATTTGATCCTTTGAACATTATTATTTTCTTAATTTTCTCTGATTGTTCCACTAAACAGCTTTTAACTTTGTCTTTTATAATAATCATTATTAAGAAGCTTTTTCCTCTTTTCCTATGATTACCTTCCTTCCATTAAGCAGCCTAGGATATTTTTGTATCATTTGGGTATCTAAAATGACGTTTATATTTTAACATAAAACACTTTCTTGTGCAATGCACTATAATCAAGATTTTATTTTTTTTTAAAGATTTCAAAGAACTGACTGAAAGGCACAGTATTGATGATTTTGTCCAAAATACTTCCAAGCTAGCTGGGTACCAGGTTGAAGATTAGAGTAGTTGTAAGGGATGTATCTAGAGATGATTGTTACTCTAGTCATTCATTCATGCATTCATTTGTTATGTATGGATGTTTTGCCTGCATGCATGTATGTTCAGTATGTGTATGGATGGTGCCTGAAGAGGCCAGAAGAAGGTGTCATATCCCCTGGAACTGGAGTTACAGACATGTAGGCATCGGGAATTGAATCCCAGTCCTCTGAAACAGCAGCAACCATCTCTCCAGCCACAAGTGTTTTGACTCTTAATTTAAAATTCTTCCTTTTTAAAACACCAGAAATTAAATTTTCAATTATGTTTTAAGCAATTAGTTATATTTTCCAATTTCATTATTCTTTTTTTCAAGACTGTTTTGACTAGAGGTATTTATTTCCTTGGTAGAGTACTGGTGTGTGTGTGTGTGTGTGTGTGTGTATGTGTGTGTGGTATGTATGTGCGTATGTATATGTGTAAAGTCTGTGTGGTGTGTGATATGTATATAGTACATATGTATATGTGTGGTGTGTGATATGTATATAGTGTGTGATGTATGTAGTAATTGTATGGTATGTGTGGTGTGTGTGGTATGGGTATGAAGTATATGTGTTTATGTATATGGTGTGTTTGTGATGTTTGTGTGTGTGGAGTGTATGTGGTGTGTGTGTGTGTATGTGTGAGTGGTTTATAGTTTGTGTGGTGTGTGAGTATATGTGTGCACATGTGTGTGTGTGTGTTCTTCATCTCTGTGAGTGACACACTCTATCTTTGAAAACTCCTGTGTGCTAAGATTTCCTCACATTCATTTTTGCCTGTGATGCTTGTATCAGAGTTTTCCTTTTGTATTTATTTTTGTAGAACAATTACACGTAGAATAGGACTGGGAGAGGAGATAACATCCCCAACCTCAAAGTTTTCGGAATGATATATTCAGATTTATGGGTGGTGTCACTTTTTTATTGCAGAGTTTAAAGCGTTTCACACACCCTTTTGTGGTGGCAAGAACTGTAAATTATCTTTGGCTTAATGATTGCCTCAAGTTGCAACGACAATACCTTATGGGAGCAATGACTGTGCTTACCTCAGCTGTTCCAGTGCAGAATTATATCTTTGGAGTAAACTGAATGAGATGCTCTGCCAGCTGGGTGAGTTGGTATTAAGTGTAATTTCACCAAATGGAATGGCTGTTGATTCAGACTGCTGGAAGAAGGTGAAAAGGGAAGAGTGTTTTGAAATGTACAATTAAGTCTTATGTGGGGGCCAGTGCTCACAACCGTCTTTCAGTGTGTGAATAGAGAAACCATCCCCTAATTTGGTATCCAAAACTAAAAGCGTGAGACGTCGTAGCATGAGAGATCGAACCTGTGTGTTTATATAAGAGAAGGAGAAGTTTCCGTTAGAGAGAGGCATGGATAAATGGCTTCAATAAACCCAAGTACACTGAGATATAGCAAACAATTCAGACAAACATGAGAAAGGTCGTTGCTGCAGAGGCAAAGTCTCCAGCGTCATGGTAACGACTTCCTCCTGCTGCTGAGACACCAGAGGCCTTAATGTCCACTTCCTGAGCCACCAGAGGCTTTGATGTCCACTTCCTGAGATGGCTTTAAAAACCCAGCGGGCACTAACAATCACACACACACACACACATTTACACACCATTGGCAGGAAGAACACTAGTAAACTGAGTTAGGAGTTGACAGTTCAGAATTCTCAAATGAACACAGGCTTCAACACTCCCAAAGAAACAGATTGTATGATCCACAAACTGGGACTCTGCCTGTGGTCCCTGAGTTTACTCAGTTTCAAGGTATTCTGCCTTCCTGTGCTTTCAAGTTCACTAAAGAATCAATAACAGCCTTAAATATCATTTGGAGAATTGGCTAGAAAATATGAATGTTTTTCAATTCATTGGCTCACATTAATGCCGTTAAAATGTGATTGTGGGTGCTGAGGAGGAAATAGGTGTGGAAGGTATCAAGAGAATTGCTAGACCACTGTCTCTTTATCTCTGATTTGAATATAACAAAAAATCATTACAAATTTACTAAAAGGGAGTATTTTTAAATTTCAGATAAGAGTTTCCCAAATTGGCGAGTATGGTATCTGTGAACATGTCTAAAAGGAAAAATGCAGATGCAAATACCTCCTCTAAAAGGAAAGGGGAAAAAATGTTATCTTGGGCAAGATGATCTACATTCAAATCTAGCTGCAGAATTAAGCTAGCTGATTCTCCATAAGCCAAAAATAACACGAATCGCTATTTATCTCATCCTACAGTTAATTGAGATCCAAATAAGCACACCAATTAACTAAGACACACACTATTCTTTGGAAATCTATTAATACACAAAACATTACATGACGCAGCATCACTGTCTTTAGCCTTGATTATGACAGACAGAGCCAAGCTTACTACTCTATTTAAAACTGCAAATGACATATGACCCTGAAGTCTAGCTTTTCCTTTTATAGGATGAAGATGCTTGGATTGTAGACAATTAGAGGAATTCGAAGCCAAGAGTGCACTCGTTAATAGACTGGGGTGCCACGCATTCTGTAACTATCACCGACCATTCCTTCTCATCTAAATGAACTTTAACATTTTCTGGACTACTATTCTTTGAATGTCTATTCTTTAAAATGTGATTTTATCACTATAAGCAATAATTAAGGGTTCTATGAGATCCTGCAAATGTTACTTGTCATGTGTAAATATGCTGGATATTGAAGCAAGGTCTTATACATGACAAAGAATCACTTCCTCCCTGAGCTGCATCTGTTTTGAAGGTTATTATTTTAATGGCTGCAGGTTCTAGGGAGAGCAGTGTCCAACACCAACTAAATTAGCATAGCACCCCAACATCTTGCAAGAAAATGAAAGCTGAACTAACAGCAGCCCCTAACCTTTCCTTCATTTAAATGCCAGTTTCTAGAAAGAGTTATTCACCATGGCCAGTTTCTAGAAAGAGTTATTCATGGCCATGAAAGTGATTCCACTATAGAAGGGTTAGATAAAAATAATGTACGCCATTCTTTCAGTATTTTGATTAGTATATGATGGGATAGAATAGAAAGTTATTCATTCACCTCAACATATACATACATTTTCTCTGTTTGGGGCACTTTATTTTTTGTTACTCTTTGGGTATGATGATGATAATATAACGTAGGTTTTAACCTTCATTTGTGTGTAGGCTCTGCCAGATGAAAAATTGTTTTGTTTTACTTTTTCCACCCTTGAATCAATACAGTGCCTTGGACTGATTTAGTCATCCTGGGGTCTTCTGTAAGGTCATGCAGTTTCCTCATTCCCAAGCTCCAGGGACATCTTATGTAGGAATAGTAGCTTCTAAACATGAAGAAATAGCTCTATGCCCTCAAATAGCAAGCGAGAACATGTTTTAATAACACGTTCCTTCAGAGATTTAACCAACTTCCATTTCAGCAATATTTGCAAAAGACCAGTAAGATAGATTGTACCACCAGTCTCACTCCATGGATCTTAGGAAACCAACAGCAGAGAACTACAGAATCACTCAAAGTCAGCATGCACAGCAGGATCATTCTCCTTAGGTAGCAGTGTTTGGGGACTGCTGATGCATGGGTGTTCCACTCTCCCACGGGCCTCACTGTTTTTTTTTCCATGATCTGTGCTGAGTGATATCAGATTCTAAGGAGCATTTGCCTGTTTGCAGAGGAGAAGTCTGCTGGTATGAACTGGGGTGGCAAGGAGAGAAATATCCAAGTAAGGTTTAGCTATGCAATCTGAACTCCTAGATTTCAACCTCAGTGACATTTCTGAGACTTCTTATTTTGCTAACATGTAACTAAGTGATTATGAATGTGCCTGAATGCCACAGTTCTGTTTTTCTTCGAGGGAAATGCTCGTCTATGGATTTCCATTTCACAAACATAAAGTTTCATCCTTAAGCACTGTTGTTTAGGAGCTTCTTCCAAGATGGAAACATTCCATACTGCAGGATCACTCGGAAGGACACTGGCCAACCTGATGAGCTGCGGACAAGCTACAGAGTGTGCTCCAGGTTCCCAACTTCTGTGACCTGTCACTCATTCTGGGGTAGACTTTGATGATCCATCTATCTTTGAGCCATTTCTGCTCTTGTAAATAACCTCTCTCCTATATCCCTGAAAATAACTCCAGTAAACTCGTTGGTTCACCAAGTTGGATGTTAAGTAGTGTCTGTACTTTGTTCTGTTGTGGCTTTCTCTCTGGGGTGAGTGTCACACAACAGTATATAAGAACCTGGCTCAGTCTCTTTCTACCTTAAAGAAGTTTAATGGTCCAAAGGGAAATGACTTTCCTCAAAAGAGCCCAAGATATGTTATTTCATTAAAATGTACTATTGTTATTATTTTATTACTCTACAATGTTGGGAACCTTGTAATTTCAGATAAATGTATTTCTAACAGCTTTCTAATATCTGGTTTTCTGTAGTATATGTAGATCCAAAGAAATTCAATTTGACTTCAACCTGCTTTACAAAAACAAGAATTCTGGACAATTTATGAATATCACTGTCAGGCTTTTATAATGGGTCTGTACAGTGAATTGGTGATTGGTCAGAACGACATCATAGCGTCTATGGTTAGGGATCATTTTAAAAACCAGTAGACCAAATTCCTACCTCAGACATGAATCATGGTATGTCTATGTCATTTATAAGATATGCGTATAAGAAGACAGGGTAAAAATCACTTTTCAGAGGGATAATTGGATCATGGCAAGTCTCTTACATGAAGGAAAGAGTAATTCCTTAGTTACCTGTGTCTATTACATTATTGACCCTTTTCCAAATACCTGCCAATCCTATGATCCAAATAGAGCTCTGAAGCTAATGGGAGTCTCTTTCTATTCTTTGGTACCACATTATCAAAACATATTTCATTTTCATTCTGTGAGTACATTCTCTCCTACAATTTATAGTTTTCTTAATCTATGGCATGCTACAGTTTCCCATGGAATTGCCTTCTAGCAAGAAAAACAGTTGATCCAAAGGTGAGGTTAAAACAACAGTTACCAAGCAAAGATCATATGACCTCACAGAGACTCGAAGCAGCAATCTTAGGGCCTCCTCCAGCCTGTACAGGATCCTCTGCATAGACACTACAGCTGGCAGTTCAGTATTTTATGGGACTCCTGAATATGTAAACAAATGGGTCACTAATTCTTGTGCCTTCTCTTGGGGCTCTTTTTTTCTGTTGTCCTGTCCAACTTCGATATGATGGTCTTCATCTTGTGTTATATTTTATTTTGTTATGTTTGTTTCTTATTTCGTAGATGCCCATTCTTTCCTAATGAGAGACAGGAAGGGACTGGATCTGGATGAGAGGCAATGAGGAGGAACTGGGAGCAGACAAGAGGGAACTGCATCCGGACTATATGGGATGAGAAAAGAATGCTTAATCAAAGGAGAAAAACAGTTGCCTTAGAAATGGTTTTCTTTAGGTAGTGGCTCCTTAACTATAAAAGAAGAAGAAAAAAATATAAAAAAACTTCCATTTTACCTCCAACCCACAGGACCACTTCAGTTTACAGTAGCTAACATTTTTGTTTGTTGTTGTTGTTTTGTTTAAAAATGACTGTTTAGCACATAAAAGTCCTATGCACTTGAACCACGTTTATCATGTTGGTTAATTCTATACCGGGAAAGGCTATAAGGACCCAGTTGTATTCCCTGTTTATTTTTGCTATCCATAACTATATAAACCCTGCCTGCTTAGATTAGCCCCTCGTAAGGTCCCAAGTTGGTAGATACAACTACAGACGCTGCATGCAGACGGCTACCTGCAGAGGAAGAGGGAAAGACCTCGTTTTCACCCTCACCTCCCCTTATTGGACCATGTTCACCTAATCTGCTTCTTCTGTCTTCCTTCACCCGGGCACTGCTGACTTTGGCCACTCCTGTGCCCCCAGGCAGTGGGAGAGGGTGACGGCAAGAACACAATGTTCTCCCGCTCCCCAGCTCCCCAGGGACAGGCTTCTCAGATTCCATAGAAAGCCTGCCTGGGGCGCACGTGAGCGCCTGGGCTCACGTTCTTACCTGACCTTTGCTGCTTCACTTACTTTGAAGTAACCTTGCGCTGTTTCCAAGGCTGATTCCCATTGTCATCAGCTCACCAACAAGCACTGACCTACAGATGTCAGAAAGGGCTCGCCTCAGCGAAAGGTGGAAAGAAGAAACATTTTTTTTTAAATGTTAAGCTGAAAGCTGGCCTTGCTGTAAGTGCCAAAAGCAAAAACCGGAAAGCTCCTGCCGGATTAATAATGGAACGGGCCGGGGAGGGGGGTGGGGATCTCCTTCTTTGTTTTTGTTTTCAAAATAAACGATTTTTAAATGGTGGAAGGAAGTGCTTCATACCACAGTTTCTCTGACTGCTTGGCCTCCACTTTACAATTCTGATAAAATCTTACCACCACAGGACAATGAAGGGCCCTGCCAGTGAAAGCGTGTAGATTAGATTGGTGGTACTCCCAGCAGAGAGCACTACCTCAGCACCTCAGTACCGAGTAGCCACAGTGAGAGTTATTTCAGTAAAAAGAATGCAAAGTCTCAGGAAATGCAGAGGTATAAAGGCAAGTGACCTTAGTCTGAATTCTTTCATCCATATTTAAATCACTTTTCTTTTGTTTTCAGAAAGAAAAGCCCTGCACAAATATCTATTTATTTTCTCCTATTTACACAGCTTTGAAACTGTGACTGGCAAGCACTTTACACCTGTGGTCCTTGTGATGACAGCATTGCCACCCCGGGTTTGCATGAAAAGAAATAGCCCTGAGGGATAAACGACTTCCTCAAGGTTTAGGGAGATCTGTACTGACCTAATACAAACTCAGAGCCAAAATAACCTCGTCCTCTAGTCTCATTGTATGATGGGACCCACAAAATCCCTCAGAGAAAGAGAGTTAAGAGACTTAAGATTGTTTATTGTAAGAACTGATTTAATCTTGATCTACAGCTTTCATCCTCCTGAGAATCTTACTGCAAAAGCAGAGTTTTCATTCTGCATTAACTTGGGTCTCTCCATCTGTCCGCCTGAAGCTGTAGCAGAATGGCACAGGAGAGACCCCGTGTGGTGCGAGGGGGGGGGCTATATAGGGGAAGAGGTCTGAGGAGCCAAGGCTCTGGGCTTGGGATTGGCTGCCCCCCAAGATGTAAGGGGATTTTCAGGCCTGAGGGGAATTTTTAACTGCCAGTAACTGCCTGATGGAATGTCCAAGCCTCTAGGGTCTCAGTGATTGGTCCGTTTTCCTGCTCAGGGGTTGGTTGGTTTTATGTCAGAGGCAGAGATGGCTCTGATTCTGGGACCAAACTATGTTTCTTTCTTTGGTTTTTCTTTGGTTCTTTTTGCCTTTTTTACTCTAATTTTGGGACTAGCGCAAATATCTTTGGTAGGCTGTGAATCTAGGAGCTCAGTGTGTTCTTTTGGTCCCGGTTTCAGGGTCGGGGACTTTTCTCTGAATCCACGTTTGGGGACAAAGTGGGACCCCTGGCTGTGGTCCCATTTTCAGGGTGTGTTTCTTTCCCTGGCTCTGAACCCGGAGCCAGGCTACTTGAGAGTTGTGCTAGGGCTACAGAATCAATGAATCCTGAAGACCTGACCTCATAAAATAATGTGCGAGGCGAGTGTGTGTGTGTGTGTGTGTGTGTGTCTGTGTGTGTGTCTGTGTGTCTGTGTGTGTGTGTTGGGGTGTGGGGCCGTCCAGTAGAGACTAAAACCTCTTCAGAATTAATCAATAATTGATTTCTGTAGTCTTGCTACAGCATGTGAAATTCAAGAACAAAGTAGCTCAGCCCCAGTGACTCATTAGCACTTTAAGCTGAAGTAGCCCTGAAGGGGTGACTTTCTGCTCAAGTAGCAGTAGGGGATTATGCACATTTGCACTGAGTTCCAGCGTTCTGCTTATTGCTCTCCATAGCAACATATTTATCAATGAGAACCTCCTCCAATACATTGCTGTGTGCTCAAATAATGAATAAGCCAAAACCAAGTACAAACCTAGTTGATCACAGTAGTCAAGCCTAAGACCTGCATCTCCTACGAGTCAAAAACTTACAGCTCTTGGAAAACTCAGACATCAGTAGGGAGAATAAGTAGGGGATGAAGAGAATAAGCATGGAAAGTTAACCCCAACAGACAGAGAAATGGGCTTAATAAAGCAACTGGTTTTAGCAGCATCGAATCTTCATAAAGCTATTCAATAGAGAAAAGAGCTTTTCAGGATACTTAGAGATTTAAACAAAATCTGAAAATTATGGCATCTTAGACACATCTTTCATGACAGCAAAATTGATATGGGTTATGAAGTTACATGACAGAAATTTATTTTGTGCATAACACAATCCCAGGGTATTTCAGAAGGAATTGTACATTGGGCATTACTGTTCTAGATTACAATACATGTCCTACCTATCTTGATTAAAAAGAAATGATGGGGAACACTTATACATGACTGAGTACTATAATAACCAAGAGATTCTTATTGTATTAAATGTGATGATTCTCATAAATAAAATGTGATAATGTCTGAAAGCAATCAAGGGTAAATGGTTAATAATAGGCATTCACTGGGGACTTGTGCATAGTTCCCTTTAGCATAGTAAAATAAAATAAAATGGTACAATGTTCTCTCAGAACAGCTACTGTTTCTTAAAAATTAATGGTATTAAGTATCAACTTGAGTGTTCAAAAACTACAAACTGCACACATCTCTGTCAAACCGAAAACTATTTTACACTGACAGAGCGGCACTAATATACTGAGTAAATTTCAATTTAACTACTTTTTCTTTATTATTTTTTTGTGTATGGGTGTGCACCATGTGTGTGCAGTACCCACAGAGGTCTGAAGGGGGGGTCATATTCCTGAGAACCTCAGAATTTTTAAGGGTACTTAAAATAAAACTTCTCAAAGTTTCATCTCATATAAATTCTAAGAAATCTTATTAAAAGAGAGATTTTGATTTGGTATGTCATCTGCGGATTCTGGTGTGCTCAGTGCCTACAAACTTCCAGGCAATGTGAACCCCAGTTCCTACAGTGCTAGAGTGATTTGAGGTTCCTCTAGAGACCCTATTGTGATGTGATCTTGGTCAGCCGGAAATGAAACCTGGGGTGACTCCCTAAGTCACTGACAGCATGCCCATAGCTCTTGGGATCCCCCTGCACTTCTGAGTTAGGCCCCACCCAGCTATCTGTGTTCTGTGTTTGTGTTGGAACTGCATGCTTGAGCCAGCACGCTCCAGCACCTACTTTCAACATGGATCCCAACAGGACTGAACAAGAGCATGCTCTTTGCCCTCTAGACATTATCTTCATAAGTAGTCTACACTAAATCCTCTTTTTAAATGATAGCTGACTAATGCAGTTGTGCTATAAAGCACACTTTGAGCAGCGTTTAAGATACAGTTCAAAACTTTCTCCTTTGGAAACTTTTAAAACTTCTTCATTCTTGTTCTGATTATGAAGATTTTTCTAGGAAGGGAACGAGGGAAGAACGGAGGGAGAGGGAGGGAGGGAGGGAGGAAGAATAGATGCTTATAATTCTTTATTCATAGGTCTGCCTCTCCAATGAGGATAATGTTTTTCTTATCTCTGTATCCACTAAAACTAGCATATTGCCTGACAAATTACCCAAAACACATAAGTGTTTTGTGAACTTGCAGAATTAAAGAACAAAATATATTGCAGTATGTTTCACCAAATTTTAACATGTTATACATATTGTTACTCTTATACATTCAACCAATTTAGTCAGGAATGCTTTAACACATGCTATATAAATTCTTCATTCTATTAGTTTATTTTCCATGTCAAATCATTGGGATCAGTGCTTCTGGACTATGGAACAGTTTGTAATTTTTGCCACAGGAATATTTAATAAGTTGTATGAAAATATGTCACGGTTAATCTCACTGGCAACTTGACTGGATTTAGACTCTCCTAGCATGTTGATATGGCACACTTATGGGTATGTCTGGAAGGGCATTTCCATACCAAATCAACTGTGTTGGAGACTCCACATGGGCTAGAAGTAGAAAAGAAGAAAGGCATCAGAGTGGGAACATGCTCCTTTCCTGTGAGACCAGACCAGTATAATGTGATGGACAGTTCCCTGCCACATGCTCTCCGCCAAGAGAGCAACTCATCAGAATCTACAAGATGGACATTTCCTCACAAGTTGTTTACATCAGACATCCTGTCATGGTAACTAGAAAGTAACTATTACACACCTTCCAAACTAACTGTTGGGGTTCCTACCCAAGGATTGGAGAATGAGTTACCTGTTCACGAAATTCTTTCTTTTTGATTGTGTTTTAAAACCATGGATGAATGTCACAGAGATCAGTCGCTCCTGGAAGTGGGAAAAGGAAACAGTGCTGGTAGTGATTTGTAGCAGAGGGAACATATGACAGCAGAAATCACAAGGCCACCAGATGAATTATAAAAACTTTACTGATTTTATTTTTATAAAAAATTTACTTGTCATAAATTGCTTGTAAATGCCATTGCCTTCAGAACCTCAGATCCAAGGACTTGTTCAACCCAGCTGCTTCCTCCTGAAGAAAACCAGCACTGTCACAAAATCCAAGTCTGTCGAGGGAATGGCCTGTATGGCATCTTTAGATGGACAGATAATGAGCAGAGCACCTGATCTTTCTACTTTAAAATGCAAGGGCAGAAACTAGGGTGTTACCAGCATATCAAATTCTGAACTAGATAATGGCCCGGACAATCCATTTACGTGGAGTGAAGCGTGAAGACTTTGCTAGCATTTGCAGGGGGCCCAGCTCCTATCTCGTTCCGAACTAACTCTCTCACCAGTAGAAATCAACTTGAAGCATGTGAGAAAATGACTTGACCTGGTAGGATTAAAGGGCCTGAACGTGAACAATGTTCTGTAACTTGTTAGTATTTTATCCATAGCTCTTACTATCAATGGGTCATGTGTTCTCAAGGCCTTAAGGGCAGGAATCATTTTAATTCTGCTTCTTCTTCCTAGAACATTGCAAAGCCTGGAGTAGTCATTCTGTTAACCACGGTTCCAGTAGTGAACCAACGAATGATCCAACAAGCGATGGTCACACTGACTGTTAGAACATCAGAACACAGTAGATTAAAGTTTAGGGAGTCTAGAGAGCCAGTGCGAATTAGCCATTTTCTCAAAGATTTACTAGTTCAAAAAGGTACATGTAAAACTAAAGTCAAAATGATGTATGACTTCAAAGCCTCTAAGATGCCTCTAAACAAGGTCAAAAAGAGCCAAGATTAGGAAGAAAGTACAAAGCTGGAACACTGACACGCGGCCTATGGAAATTAAAGTGGTAGATGTGCTTTGTAAAGCAGTGTGTCACTTTCTTTAAAAGTTATGCACAAAATGGCCTTATATCCCAGCAGTTCCACTTTTAAGTATGTTTTCAAGAGAAATAATAACATGCTATGAGTTATGATAGCAACATCACTATCCAATATCCTGAAACAATCAATGTATCTACTAATGGTGTGGTACATCCATTTGATGTTGCTCAGCATCCTGGTTTGTCTAATGTCAACTTGACACAAACTAAAGACATCTGAAAGGAGGGAACCTCAATTGAGAAAATGCCTCCGTAAGATCCTGCTGAATGGCATTCTCTTAATTAGTGATTGATGGGGTAGGGTCTAGCCCATTATGGGTGTGCTATCCCTGGGCTTGTGGTCTCGGTTTGTAGATGTAAACAGACTGGACAGGTCATAGGAGCAAGCCTGTAAGCAGCACCCTCCTTGGCCTCTGCATCAGCTCCCACCTCCAGTTTCCCACCCTACCTGTGATTTCCTTTCATGATGAACAGTGACATGGAAGCATGACCCAAGTAAATTCTTTGCTGCCCTAGTTTGCTTTGGCCAGGATGTTTTATGACAGCAATGGAAGAAACCCTTAGACATTCAGCTGACAATAAAGGATGAGCCTCTGCCAGGTGCTATGGTGTTTACCAAAAACTTTAAAGGGGAATTTGTTTGCCGGAACACTTCAGCATTCCTTTCCTAACTCCAGGAGAAAACTGAAGGCATGCATCAGATTGAGGAACTGTGACAGAAAATGCGAAATGAAGTTAAGATGTGGAAATACAAATTAAAGATACTACACTTTCAAAAACTAGAGCACACATGTGAAAATCTGCCCTTTGAAAAATTGAGAAAGACTTCCTGGGCACAAAAACCTAATAGAGAAATGTGAAGTTGAAGAATAAACCAGTATCCTAAAATTTGACATATATGTAGATCAAAATTTCAGAAGGAATAATGGTAAATGAAAAACAAAAAAATGTGAAAAAGCTGTGACCTACAAAGGGCATAACAGCCTTAATATTTAAGTAGCTAACAATAATAGGAACCACTTACATTTTATTGTGTGACTATCTGTATGTTATCCTAGATATAGTCATATTTATCGCTTTCCATTTTGAAGATGAGAATCGAAGCATCGTCATTCTGTAACTCAATCCATTGTTGTGGCAGGGAACAGACTCAAGAGTGCTCAGACAGCCTGTGATAACAACCACTAGATTTAAGACAGATATGAAGATGGGCATGGGGATGCCTAGTAATCCTAGCTCTGGGAAGTCTAAGGCAGGAGAATCTCAAGTTCAAGGCTAGTTTGTGCTGCACAGTAAGATCCTGCTTCAAAAGGGGAGAAGAAACAGGAAAAAGGAGAGGAAAGGAAGAAAAGGAGAAGGAAGAGACGGAAGCTAACAAACAGGAAGAGAAGATTCTTATATGGGAATTAAAGGTAAAAGACATGAGTGGGTAATATTTTAGTGAGAAATAATTTTTCAAAAATATAAGTACATTCAACTCCTAAGTCACCAGGGAAAGAAATATTAACAAATTACCCATCTTTACTATTCAGTAATATTCACTGAGCACAAATCTATAGGACAAATTATTGAAGAAGTTTGGGAAATTGATAAAGAAAGAATTCCCAAGCAAGCAGATATTTTAAAATGGCAAAGGTGTGAGCATGGGATGCAGTAATCAAATAAGAATTCAAATTCAAGTAAGAGCGAGTGCGGGAAGAGCTGCCATTCTTCTGCCTCTTGTTTTCATCTCCATAGTAACACACACTGCACCACTATAACCATCAGCACAGTGCATCACGGCAGAGAGAAAATTGCTTGTTGTGGAGCTCACAAAATAAAGGTCATCTCCCAGAGGTGTGGCCTCTGCGGGTAGATCACTTGCTATTCTCAGGGCAAACAGAAGCAATGCTTTTTCCTGAGACTATCATAGTTGGTTCCAACAGACTCAAGGCCAATGCTTTCTTCCACTGCACTTGCTTTCAGGGTATTGTTTCTGCTCTTATTTACCAAAGCTTGGTCCAGATTCCATCCTCTGCTGGTTTCCAGGGAGTCAAGGACAAGGGGGATGTAACAAAGGCTCACTACAACAGGTTTCTGGGCAGGCTCTTCCTTTTGGCTTTCTTCCTAGTGAGCTAATCCGTCAGTGACAACCCAAGAAGGATAAATCCCCTACCCACGCTCCTTCCCAGCTGAGTTTCTGAGCCCTTCACAATTTCCCCCTAGTCTTTTATTATTTCTTTACTAAAGAACTGAAGATAGATGATAGATAGATGATAGATAGATAGATAGATAGATAGATAGATAGATAGATAGATAGATGGATGGATGGATGGATGGATGGATGGATGGATGGATGGATGGATGGATGGACGGACAGACGGACGGACGGACGGACGGACGAAGCTGGGCAGTGGTGGCACGCACCTTTAATCCCAGCACTTGGGAGGCAGAGACAGGCAGATCTCTGTGAGTTCGAGGCCAACCTGGTTTACAGGGTGAGTTCCAGGACAGGCTCCAAAGCTACAAAGAAAACCTGTCTTGAAAAATCAAAAAACAAAAAACCTGAAGATATTCAAAGAGCAGAATTGTTTATGCTAGACCATCAAGACCATGTTTTGGGGTTTAGAATGTGATAACAATCAAGTCTTTCATAAACTAAACTCAGCTGGTAAATAGGGAAACAATCTATTAAGAGTTTCCCTTATTCATTTAGCCAGCAATTAAATATAGTACACACTTGCTATGATTATTCAGTCAACATTCTCACCAAATATTTATTGAGCATCTACCCAAAGGTCAGTATCTTTTGGGTCCTGAAGGTATAACAGTAATAAAGTAGAGTCTTTGACTTCTGGGAATTTTCCATGAGAGAAAACATTAAATAATAATAAAAAAACTCTTATGACTCCAGAAAACAGGAGTGCTAGAAAGAAAAGTAAAACAGGAAGTGAAAAGGGGCTTGGCTCAATTTGAACATCTCTGAAAAGGGGGCTTTTGATAGAAGCTCAAATATGTGGAAAACACCAATATTGATAATTTCAATAGTTACTAAGAAAAGACCAGTCTGGCTGGCTGACAAACCAGGAGAAGACGAGGTAACTCTAGTCCAGGAAAGGAAGCAGGAAGTGAGGATGAGATCAGAGCAACGGGCAGAAGAGATCAGTTTAATGTTATAATGAAGAAATTGATCTTTATTATGAATCTGGCAGCTAAACATTGGAGAGTGAAATGAAGGAAGAAAGTGTAAGGATACACAGAGTCTGTCTCTGAGCCTCTGCTCACCCCAACCCTCGAAATCTTCCGTAATGACGAGAAGAAAACTAACGTGAAGGCAGCACTGAGGAAAACTCTCCCACACAGCCATGGGGTTAATGTTTCAATGCTACTGTCTCTGTTTGATTTTTAGAAACTCTTAGCATGGTGTAAATATTAGATAATAACACAGTATTACAGTGGGTTAATGAATTAGGGTAAATTGACCTCTCATTGTTTGGGAGTGGGAGAGAATACTGAAATGCAGAAATCTCTGCAGAACTGCAGCTTAGTGGTAAAGTCCCTTGGGGAGAACTTGGGCAGTTAGTAATATTAGGGTACTAGGGAAGAGAAATGCCTGGGGTAGGAGAGGAGTGGACAGACGGCAATCACAGAGCACTGGGGATAAGACTGAAATGTTTGCTTGAAAAAATGTACTCTTCCTCAAAGATAGGAAGTAGCTTTGACAGTGACTGTTCATGTCACCTGCCTCTGCCTCCCGAGTGCTGGGATTAAAGGCGTGTGCCACCACCGCCCGGCTCAATTTTTTGTTTTTATGGGATTTCTATATGTGTCTCTGCATCTGTTATGTTCCTCTCCCCTTTGGCTTTTCTTTCTGTTTGTTTTGTCCTATTTTGGCTTTTTGTTTGATTGCCTACTTGTTTTCTGCTTATAGTACCTCTTATTACCAGTATCTGACATTGCTCAGGACTCAGGGAAAATAAGGTACAACAATTGTGGCCCTGACAGGTAATGCTAAACTGGGAAGAGAATCGAGCTACAGAGGGTCCTTGGAAATCCTGGGCAAGGGTGTTAGAAGGCAATGGACATATCCATGGAGAACATCTCTTTTCTGCCTTCAAGACCACAGAAATTTCCAGTATCTCCTTGTGCCCAAAGGAACAAAGTGAAAGTCAGGGTCTTAGTTACCTGAAGCTAAGTGAGGGGCATAAGGTAGACCAAGTTCCTGGAACCACAAAAGCACAAAGCTTTGAACCAAAGAACAAAGTCCCAAAGAAACAGGTGTAGCAACAGGATGATGAGGGGAGGCCAGGGTTGACGAGGGCTTCACTGCCAGATCTTCAGGTAACTCTGAAGAGAAGCCCATTCTCCAGCTTGGAAAGCACCAGCTGTCCAAAGGTACTGTGTATGCCTCTCATCCATCTGTCCCCAGTGTGGGCCCTCTTCCCTTCTCCTCATATTGAGTCTCCAGATACTCCTTCACAGGTCTTGACAGCTCCAAGTAGGTAGCCTCCAAGCCCAAGACTCCTGGATTCACAGTCCTCCACCACGTGTGAACTCCTACTGGCTTCCACCTCCCGGGGAGGGTGCTAGGACACCTGCCCTGCTTCCCACTTACTGCTGGCCAATTGGCTACAGGCTGACTCAGGTGTAGGTTGTTGCCTATTTGTTTTCTAATGAGACTGAGAAAGAGAGAATGCAGATGCCTGTGGGTGGGGAAGTGGGGAGGATCTGGGAGGACTTGAGAAGGGAAATCATGAACAGAATAGATTGTATGAAAAAAAAGGAAATTTATTTCCAAGTTTAAAAATGAAGACATGTTCTTCAAATTCCAATAGTATTGTACCCATGGACTTGAAATTCAGCAACTTTCTGTAAAATTCTTAAAATAAAAATTTGCATTTGTTCAGATAGTCTCCCACTATCTCCTAAAAACAAACGACATGGCCCCTGAACTTCCGTAGGAAGGAAACTGGGAAACTGAACAGAGGCCTATACTTGGTCACAACTGTATATTTTTTCCCATGTTGTCTTATTCCCCCACTTCACCGTAATCTCCTCAACAACAGATGGTTCCTTCTGTAGCCCAAAGTATGCAGTGAACATTTGTTAGACATCGTCCTACTGCCCAGTTGTCCACCTCTACCTTGTGTGTGTGTGTGTGTGTGTGTGTGTGCACAAATGTTTAAATTCCACACAAGGAAAAAATGTGATATCTGTCTTCAATAAATCTGGCTTATTTCACTTGACATAGCAAATGCCAGCACTGTCCATTTTTCTGCAAAGGGCATTATTTCACTCTTCTTTACAGCTGAATAAAATTTTATTCTTTATCCATTCAGTTGTTGTTGGAGATCTAGGGCAGTTATGAAGAGTGCAGCAATAAACATGGCTTCACATAGACTTTTGCAGATGAATTCCTCTGCATGCCTATAGGAGTTATCTATTATCTTTCTCTTCTATTGGGCTCTTAAGCATTATTTAAGAGAAATGTTCATATTGAAAAGACATGTAGTTATGGTCATGTACATTCTCCATTGCATCCTGAATGATCATAACAATAGAACCATCCTTCACTCCAGTGTCTCTTACTCTGTGGGTGTTGTGTAGTCATGAAGAATGATGAAGGCCAAAATGAAGTCTTCTTTGACAACATTCACATTATGAAATGGTTATGTTGAGATTAGTGTCGTTTGTCTTTCTTACTTAGTGCTGATAAATAGTTGACTGTCATTGAGTGTCCAATTAGGTGAATGCCATAGGTGTTATGTCCTTTGCCTTTCCAAAGATTTTACCTCACTGACAAGAACCTATGAGAAGTTCCTACTGAATAGTGTTTCTGCACAAAGGACCATTAGCAAATGCCAATGACTGAGTCACGTGGATCCTGTAAGGAAAGCATTGTGGGACTGTATCTAACACATCCTGTTCTGAAGAACCCTACAATGATGTTCTATCAGGAAAAGGAAGTCTGATTTAGATGTGATTTAGATGTGAAGAGACTCCTCAGAGTCACTTCAACCAACATAATAAGATATTATACTAATCTGTTTGAAAATCTTAAAGAAATTACACAAAACTGTAAGTTTCTTTTGGAAGTAAAAGATTTCTTTTTCCTTTAAGAATAAAAGAAGTGGCACACGCCTTTAATCCCAGCACTTGGGATACAGAGACAAGGGGATCTCTGTGAGTTTGAGTCCAGCCTGGTTTATAGAGCTAGTTCCAGGACAGCCATGGCTATGCAGAGAAATCCTGTCTTGGGGAAAAAAAGAGTAAAAACCTGACTTAATCTATGCATATCTTATGCCAGTAACCACAGCTACTTTGAGCTCATGTGTACAATACTCATGCATAGAGTACAGCATTTCACTGTCCTCACAGTTTGAGCTCAGCACCTTCTTCTCCATGTGTTAAATGGTTCTGACTCTCTGTATTAGCCACTATCCACTTTAAGGGTAAGCTTCTCAAACCAAATTGATAACAGCATGAACCTGTGACTGTAAACATAAGGGGTTACAGCCAATGTAAAGAGACGCCAAAACGTGAGTACCTTTGGCTGCCCACCCAAACTGGAGTGTCAGACCAGACTGCTAAAGAGACTGCACACTTTGGTTTCAGACTACAGAGAAGCCACGCTGGATGAGAGATAGAAGCTTCCCCTCCTCTGGCTCATCTTCATAGTGCCTCAGGCTGCTATGTGGGAGACATTAACCATGGTCTTCTCAGCTTCGGGCCTTTCGTAATACTAATTGGCCAGGCAAGAGGTACTTACTGGACAATTGTGGCATAACTGGTATTTTTTGGGGGGGGCAGCAAAGAAATAATTTCCAATTGATTCTGAAGCCCATTCCGTAGACAGATCATGCTGTGGACTTGGTCAAAGGCCCATGACTGGGGAAATGATAGGCACTAGATGTGAACCTACAGTTCTTTACTAAATGAGTATTTATTGTCCAATTCTCTTCTAAATATTTGTGTTGTACCCTTGTACTACCCTAGGCCCTATCATACATATCCTAGGCTTTAATCAAATAAATTACTCTTTGCACTAAACACCAGTTAATACAGAGATTCATGGGCAATGAAAGTACTGAATACAATGTGTGCTCGGCCTTAAATGGAGCATCCATATCACCCATCCAAGGCTTAAGGAACATTATAAAAGAGTGGGTGGACAGAACGAATATAAGAACCAGACAATAGAGAGGAGGGTCAAGAAATGCTGTCTTAGGAGCATGATACAGTAGGGACACTTATGAGTTGGCAACTGCTACAACCGCCTGGATAAGGCCGATATATAACAGAGGCAGCAAACACTGAGTTATGGATAGAAGAGGAACTCATGAGGTCTAGGCCCACTAATGGGAGGTGATGGTAGTCAAGAGCTGCTGGGGAAGAGGGAGTCATTATCACTAGTAATGTAGCTACCCATGTTCTAGCGGATATCTTCACATTCAAGCCCACATCAGCAGCCTTGGATAAACACATATGGTCACAAAGCTTAAACAAAAGCAACAAAAAGATATGAATGAGGGATGGGAACTTGCAGGGATGCAAAGAGGATGGGAGAGGATACAGGGATGAGTGTGACCAGAATGTATTATATGTTTGTATACAATTACCAAGTAATAAATTAATAAAAGTTATTGTTTATTTTATATACTTCAAATTTTTAAACTATTTTTAATGTCAAACTAATATGAGTGGGATTTCCCTGAAGATACACGCCTTTTCTGGCAGATATAATCTCATAAAATATAAGTATTTCGCAAACTTAATTAATTTAATCTTCACAAGAAATCTGTAAGAAAAGTCCTGATTATTTGTCAGAAGGGAAACTAAGGCAGAGGGCAAGTAACTTGCTTATGGAAACCCATCTCGTAAAGGTATAAGCAGACATACACCTCTGCCACTTGATTTTAAGCCTTCATTCTCAATCATTATAGCAAACAGTTTGTCTGTGTACTTATAAGGTTGTTGGAGGCAATTTCTATTGAGGAGGGAAATTTACCATAAAAAATATTGAAGGAGAGGGATAGTCTTCCTTGTCCTGGTTTTTCAATCTACAAAAGAATTATATCTGAACAAAAGTCCACACACATATTCATTTTCAACTAGAATGTAGGTTATTAGCCTAAGCCTTAAAAAAGTCAACATTACAGTAGTTGTTGAAATAGTTAAGAATCACAAGACATTACAAGTGGCTAGAGAAATGGCTCAGTACTTGTGAGATGTATTGCTTTTGCAGAGGACCTGGGATCAGTTTCTGGAATTCATAGGGTGATTCATGACCATTTGTAACTCCAGTTCCAGGGAATGTGATGACTTCTGATCTCTCAAGGAACCAGATATGCACATAGTGTGTAAACAGAGACTGTACTTTCGTTTCCCGGCCACCCAGACCTGAATAATCACACACCAACTATATTAATCACAACACTGTTTGGCTGATGGCTTAGGTGTATTTACAGTCAGCTCTTTCATATTAAATTAATCCCTTTCTATTAAAGGCTGTGGCTTACAAATAGAGTTCTGGCATCCCTCTCCTTCAGCAGCTACATGGCATCACCTGACTCCACCTTCTTTCTCCATATATATATTTGTATTTTCCACCTGGTTTTACTCTGCTATGCCATTGGCTAAAATAGCTTTATTCATCAACCAATAAATGCAACATATATACAGGAGAACATCCCACATCAATAATGCACACACATAAGTAAAAGCAAAACACTCATGTGCATAAAAATGAATAAATCTAAAAGAATTTTTTTAAATTACCTACTTACACTTTGTTTTCGTAAGCAGTTTTGCTAAGGAACTCAACCTTAGATTTTGTAAGTTCAAAACTAATAATAAGAGTATATATTTCACATATTGAGCCCTTGAATTCTTAAGGAAATACTACCATGACATAGTTATTATGCTCTTTAAAGATGTAAAAAAATGAGAATCAAGAAATGAAGACACCTGCCAATTATTGAACTTTGTTAAGTAGACAAACAGAAACAAGCCAAACTGGCCTTGACTTTAAAATCTATATTCCTTTTTCTATTTCAGCCAGTTGAGATGTTTATAGCAATAACTTTATTTATAGGTTCTTAAAATTAGCCTCCCCATAATATGTTAAGTTTAATTTATTCATCTGTTTAAATTATAGTGATGGTGCAAAAATCCACAGATAGCAGTAGGGCACATTTCCTCTAGCCGTGAATTCCGTCCAGACAAGAATTTAAGATATCTGAGATTTTAGAGGTTCTAAGACCTTTCTCAAATAAGGATGGGAGAGCTACTGGAGGAGTTTAGAAGCATAGGAGGATTTCAGGGGAAGCTTCTGTAAGTGCGCACAAGAGCTATAGACATCAATAGCAGTTATGGGAAGAAGGCAAACTCAGAGGAGAGAAGCATGAATCAATACCCTGTCAATCACAGCTGTGTTTGAAACTCATGATATGAGAAAAAGCACTGCCCAGCTAAATCACAATCAGAAATTGGTTCTATATAGACACAGTGGAGAAAAATCTTCTCTTTTTAATTTTTAATTTAAAAGTATATTAATGCATTCAATTACTAATACCATCACATTAATTTACTTTAAAACAGTCTGTCATGTATACATTGACATATGTTCGCCATTTAAATTTTTAAATAATTCTACTAAGGATAAAATTAACTCAAAAACTCATTATATGAAAATAACTATTTTTAGTTAATATTTAGTGACTATTCCTCAAGTTTCATTTAGCACACACATATACTCAACATAGCTGATAAAATAAAAAGAATAAGCTTTTTGTGAAAATAAGACAAGTAAGTCACAGTTTAATAAAACATTCCACTTAATTTACTTAGCTGAAATAATAGAAGACAATGATTGTACTACAAATCAATCTTTCTTTGCCACAATAAAATTTATTTCTTAAGAAAGCTGCCAAGGATACAAGCAAGGGTGAGGTTTAAAAAAAAAAAAAACATTTGCAGGAGGGTAAGTGGGTCCCAGTCCAGCTGCCTAGGCATCTGGCCCCAGAGGGGACTAAGGACACCCTCCCATCCCTAAAACCTTCGGGCCACTAAGGGAGCTTCCCCCACCTATTGGCTTTTCTGATTAGCACACCCAAGCTTACATCCAAGCATCCCTCCCCATCGGTGGCAGGGTCCTCAATTCCCAAAAGGAACTCAGTCTGTTTTCAGGGTGAGGCCCTTAGGGGAGGGGCATGTACAAAGCCTCAGGACTTTGTGTGGTGCATGGAGCAGAGAAGCCCGCCCTTTTGTCTGCTACAGGCCCTTTTGACTATGGCAGGGCTTCTGACCCAGATCCATCCGGACCTGAGGAGCTCGGCAGGTTCTTGGGCCACGGAGGGCCCCTGATCCAAATCCATCCAGACCAAGCAAGTGGCCTCTATCGAGGACCAGTTGATCCAATAGGAGGGGAAAAGATGGGCAGGCACCAGTCCAGGAATTCCTCCATCAACCTGAAAAGCAACATGACAACACCAGAAGACCTGAGCAACCTAATCCAGAAGAAGTAGAAGAAATCAACTTTAAATGTAACTTTATGAAAGTGATAGCCACCATTAAAGAAGAGGTGAAAAACTCCTTTAAAGAAAGAGATGAGAAGACTAACAAAAAGATAGAAGAAATGAATAAATACATCAAAGATACCTCAGAAAGCCAAGAAAAAGCAATCAAACAGGTGAAGGAAACAGTTCAAGACCTGAAAAATGAAATGGAGGCAATGAAGAAAACACAAACCGAGAGATGGCTGGATATGGAAAAGCTGGATAAACCAACAGGAACTGCAGAAATAAGTATAACCAACAGAATACAAGAGATGGAAGAAAGAATCTCAGACACTGAAGATAC
>JAQHUG010000131.1:3537130-3552820 GCA_028555095.1 Dicrostonyx torquatus
ACTCATGAGCACACATGCCCACACAGGCACACACATACACTAGTTACTCATGAGCACACATGCCCACACAGGCACACACATACACTAGTTACTCAAGAGCACACATGCCCACACAGGCACACACATGTACACTAGTTACTCATGAGCACACATGTCCACACAGGCACACACGTACACTAGTTACTCTTGAGCACACATGCCCACACAGGCACACACGTACACTAGTTACTCATGAGCACACATGCCCACACAGGCACACACATGTACACTAGTTACTCAAGAGCACACATGCCCACACAGGCACACACATACACTAGTTAAAAATAAATCTTTTAAAAAAAACAAGACCACTAATCTTGTTTTCATTTACACTTCAGATGTCAACACTATTTTTTTTTTTGAGTCAGAAACTTCCACTGAATTGGGGCTGTTAGTCGTAATGAGTAAATTGCAACCTGTTTGAAATTCTGCTGTGCCTGTATTAAGCACTTGCAAACAGCGTTTTTATAGAGTGATACTAATGAACTTGGGACTTATATGTTGACTTTTAAGTCAGCAATTAGCTTTCCTATATCCATCTCTGTGTGTGTCTGTGTGTGCAAGATTGCACACCAAAGCAAGTGTGTTTACAAGACTGTAAATATTCAGACATTCTAGACTTACACAAATTGTGGCTTAAAACTTATCAGAGAGTCTCATTGTTTGGCTTTGACATTTAGGGATAGTCTATTGATTTTTAATTCAGTCCCCAAATGGATTCTTTATTCTCCCACCAAAGAATTCTGAGCATTAGGAAAAAGACAACTGCTTTAAAGTTGATATACATAATAGGATAGATATCATTTGTTTGTATTTAGTTTGGATTTCAGCAAAGAAGAAAAATGGAAATGTCTAATGACAGTTTGCACCCATTCCTTCAGGTCAGATCTCAGCTCCTCAATAACAGTCACTGAAAGTATTGGAGTCCAAAAGACAGCTTCCAGCCTACTTAGAAAGATACTGGGGGAGAAAAGATACAGGAAACCAAATAACAACTATCTCAAAGAGTTGAAAAATGTTAGAATCATGGTCAAAGGTGAAGACCTGAAATACTTAATCCAGCTCAAATCCAGGATGGAAAACAATACGAATGATCCCAGTTCCTGCAGCTGCATCTGCAGCTGCATCTGAAGAGGAAATATCAGGAGAGACACCTCAGCCTGGCCTAAAGACAGAGTAACCAGATGAAGCAAAAAAACCCAATATCATAATATCACACTCAGATACTGTTATAGTATTATAATTATATTGAAGTTATGGATTGCTCTATATCATTTACTCTTGAACATGCAAATGATTCTGAGATTAGTTAGTAGGCAAAAACAATTTGTTATATCTTCTAATAATACTCATTAAATACTATGTGTGCAAAAAAGCAGTATTTTTACAATATTTTGTAAACTAAAATGAACCTATTTTAACCCTTATAAACTTATGTATTTATATTTATGTAGGCTTAACTTTTTTGGTTAGCCTTAGGTGTTTTCATTTAAACTTATTAAAGTTGTACATATTTATGGGACATGTATTATTTCCACATGTGTACACATTATATAATATTCAAATTCGGCTAATATATCTATCTCTTAAACATTTATCATTTTATTCTGGTAAAAATAAACATTCAAAATCTTTCATGTAACTGTTTTAAATGTACAGCATGTTATCACTTCATGTTGTTACCCTACTCTGTAATTGCACAGTAAAACCTTTCACTCCTGCTCAATGATAGTGTGAGCCACTGATGAACCTGTTCCAGGGACCTCTCTCTGGAACTAAACATTCTAGGAGCCATCATTCGGGAAGCTGGCAACTGCTGGGAGATTCGCTGTTTCAAATTCCACAAATGAATCTGACTGTGTAGTGCCTGCTTTGCATGTTTGGCTGATTTCACTCAGTATTATGATATCTAGCTCCCTCCATGTTATAGCCAATTATAATATTTTATCTTTTTATGGTTGAATAGTATCACTTTGCGCTTCTTAGATATTGTACACAGGGATGCAGCAAACAATGATAGGAAGTTTCCTTTCAACTTACAGATTCCGGTTCCTTTGGATATCTGTCTAATATTGAGATTGTTGATTATAATATACTTCCAGTTTTGAATTTTTGAGGACCTTCCATTCCATTTTTAATGACTCTATTCACATACTAACAATTTTAAGGGACCCTGTTTATACTTATTTTTCACAGTATCTGAACTATTCTGAATTGGTTTTGTCTTTTAATTTATTAGGCATGTCTGTTTCATTTTTCTTTAGATAGGATATTTTCAGGAAATTATAGTTTCATAGAATCAGCTCTTACAAGCAGAGATAATCTTTCAAGAATAATGAAGTTAGTGTCAATGTTTTGAAAACTCTCAAAACCTGTTGTAAACATGTGGTCCTCAGTCAGCAACATCATTCTGGGAGCATCATGTCACAGATAATCACATCTATAAACAATTCAGGTGGTAAATTATAGTCCTGAGGAAACTAGAGTCTATTGATACTACTCTTAATGGTGCTGGCAATGTCTTTATTGCTTAATTATGCATAATATATTTTTGTGACTGTAACACCATGGAACATGGGTAAATATTTGGACCACCTGTGTATTTAAAAAGTTATAATTACTCAAATGTGCTTTGTCATAGATGTTGGTATTGGAGAACTTACAAACATGCCTTTAATATATGTAAAATAAATAATCATCATTGAAAACTTTTGGTTTTATATAAAATTCAACTTTGCCACTAAAACTCCTGCGATGTCATATTCAGTTCCCCACCAGATCTTCTGTGATCACAGGCAAAACCAAAGGAAGAAACTGAAGACAAGGGCTAGGATGGCAGTTCTGCCAGTAAAGGAAGAGGAAGGCATGCATGGGTGGGAAGAGAATGACTCCACAGAGCTGTCCTCTGACCTGCATACGTGTGCTACTGCATGTGCACATCCACACACATATCACATACACACACAAACACACAAATGAAATACAAATAAAAATAGCATCTGTGTATCTGGCATGTACTTCTGAAAACCTTTTTCATATAAATTCAAAATTGTCTAAAATTAGCTGGAATAATGTGACCATGTAAAATTTGCACTTAAAATTTTGATAGCCCATAATTTTTTAATTATTGTTAATGAACTAATCCAACCTTAGAGATTTGGTACACTATTAGCAAGAAATTTAAACAGGAAAACTCAAGTCCAGAGGTTTGAGAAATCTTTCCCTTTTTGAGAAAAACCACTGATTTTCATACTTTTCATGGACAAATTATGACTTAAAATTCCAAGAAATAAGTTAAGATAGGATGTGGATCTTCTGAAGATACAAACTGAAGTCAGTCACGTGGTACAGATAAACCATTAAGGTTAAGAAGCAACGTTTGCAAACACAATACACACATTTTTAGAATGAGCATCACTCACTTGAGTAATTCCCTGTAAGCTTACTTATGACTTATTACTAGAATAACTGGAAACGTCTGTACAAACACTGCAACTGGTCTCGAACTCACAGAGATCCGCCTGCCTCTGCCTCCCGAGTGCTGGGATTAAAGGCGTGCACCACCACTGCCCAGCTAAAACTTTTCTTTTTTGTTAGACAGAAAAGCGGAGGTGATGTGAGATATCTTCTCACATCTTGGCCTCTTTGGCCTACAGAATAAGGCAGGAATTCCAAGCAGATAGGGGAGAAAGAAGGTAGAGTCAGGGAAGCACCATGTAGCCACTTAATAAGAAAGAGGTCCACATGCCCGTGCTGGTAAACCATGAGCCTTGTGGTAAAATATAAAATAATAGAAATGGGTTAATTTAAGATTAAGAGCTAGCTAGCAATATGACTAAGTGATTGGTCAAGCAGTGTTTTAATTAATACAGTTTCTGTATGATTATTTCAGGTCTGGGGGGCTAGGAAACAAATAAACAACCTCTGTCAATAGACATCATCCATTTTAAATCCTGAGCACTGCCGCAGTTGTAGAGGGGAGAAAGGTGATCCTTTCCCACCTGAGTTTAATGAGTCTCTCATATTCACTTGCCTTGCATCTGTTTCTTGCTGCAATGACTTGAAGAGCCACATTACCAGGAAAGACAAACCAGCATCCTTCCTTTCTCTTTGCTTGTGTGGGAAGCTGCCATGCCCCTATGAAACCTCCTGCTTCTTCACTGATCAGGTTAGCAGCCTTGTCCTCAAACACGCAGAGGCCTTAGACTGAGAAGTTAGTGGGTCCAGAGGAAAATGGGTTAATCATTCTATTGACTTTTGGAAAGTATGGCACATGTAGGAAACCTTGCATACTTCAGTCTTGTACTTCAAAATGACATTAGGTCAATACAAAGCCCAACTGATCCACAGTTAAAGACAGACTGTTGACATACACACAAGTGCCACATGCTTAGAAGCACACACTTTATCACAGTCGCTGTGATCTGTGCCTGGTGACCAAGGGAGAGGAGAGGAAGACTGTAATAGATACACCGTCAATAACAGGACCATTCACGTGCATTTAATGTAAAGACCATTGTTGGCTCAGCCCCTAGTTTGGGGAACACTATGTAAAATAATTTCTGTCCCACCTTCTTCACTTCTCTAAAGAAAAGGAAGCTTTTTATTCTAAAAAGGTTGTTCTAGGACAGTACCAGCCAAGGAGACTGGAACAAATGGCCACCTACATAGGAAGGCTGACCAGTTACCACTGCCATGCATATCTACACACTGAAACTTGCATGAGCAGATCAGAAACCACTGGCTAATAACAAAGGAGTTGGGTGGAAGATGTGTATGATCTTAAAATTAACAATCCTGTTTGATAAAATGTACTTCCAGGTGTTTGTCTCTCATCCACTTCTGGGGGAACAAACTTCTGTTTGTGGAGGCACCAAATAGGACTTGATTGGCACTCATGGAGCTTAAGATGCTTCATAGTTCATCTCAATAAGTAAAGCTCGACATGGAGTATATTATGCTGTATCTATAAACTTTAGTAGGTTCAAAATTTGCCCATGAAATATCTTTATTATTTTACAGGATTATAAGGATTTCTGAGATCACAGAGATAGTAGGTTAGCTGCCTTGGCATTTTTTTCAGAATTAACAAATGATATAGTATAATAATTATACTGGCTTTTGTACAATTTTGAATAATGACAGAAAATATGTAACATACCTACACATTGAAAAAGTAGCTTTGTAGACATAATGTCCCAGTAATCGGAGTCTCTGTTTAAGTCCTTTTATAGATCTCTGGGAGAAACACTATTAAGAGTGGGTCTCAGACATCACACAGTTTGAATTTTTGATTCTTACTGAGAACTTTTCGATTGGCATCCTGATCATCAGAGCACCAAGCAAACGTTGTACCATGTTCTTGTAATACACAGCTGGAGAAAAGTGTTCCTTAACTAAAGTCACGGAGAAGGACTACCAACTTTACTCTGGAAAGACAGGAGAGGGAACAGGTTTAAGCAGATATTCATACATCCTTACTGCATCCCAAACTCCTTGGAGAGGACCCGACTATAAGCACCTGCAAGTTAAAAGCATGATCTCCTTTCCTTCTTCCTGTATGTTGTGGAAGCACAAGAGTGAGGGCTTCATGTGAAATTCCCATCCCCTCGCCTGAAAGACAAAGGAAACAAACTGGAAGGCCATCTCAACACAATTACTCTGACTTTGGCCTCCGGGACCCCAGGGAGATTCCTGAGTGCGCAAACAAGTGAGACTGATTCCCGTGCCTTCTCAGGCTTGTTTCCTTCTGTTTGTCTCTTTCAACTCCAATGTGTTAGTTTTTGTTTTATTATATTTTGTTATATTTAAAACAATAAAATAAGGTGGCAATTAATAAAAGATTGCTGGCATCAACCTCTCACTCCCATGTTCACATAGATACACAGGCCTGCATACACAAATATACACACACAGGTGACACAGACATAACATTTAAAATATCAGTATCAGTTTTGTAAGTAAGGGAATAGAGCCACTAAAGTTCCTCTCAACCTTTCAAACTCTGAAGCCACAGCAGGAACCTTTGCTTATCTAATTAGTTTTTATATACTTTGTAACAGAGCTTTCCAAGGTTTGGTTGTCTATTAGTTAATCCATTATTCCATAGATACAATGAAGCAGAAATTCAGAGAGTTGGCATTGAGGCAAATTAGAGACTTCTGGTTTCAGTTTTATAGTATTGAGCTACCAACTGGTTGTTGCTAGAAATCATTCAGATTTTTGATTTTTAATGTTGTTAGGCATACTTCACCATCTTTGTCAGCTAAGTTCATATGTGTTAATATAGGAGCCACAAGTCCCAAATACTTTTAGTGATTATTTTGATGGTGGGTTTTTTAGAGCAGAATTTTGCTCTATGCCACAAGGTAGCCTTGAGCTTCCGTTATCGCCCAGGCTGGACTTGAGGTAGGAGGGGAATTCCTGCCTCCATTGTTCTCCCTAGCCCAGAGTTGGTAAAACAGATGTGTGCCTCTATGTCCAGCTCCCAGTTAAAAATGCTCTGAAAATGTCAGATGTTCTCTGTTTTATCCACTTTTGATCGTATTTACCAGAGGTCTTATATTTAAATATTATTGGATTGTATAGAAAAAAGGCACAAACAAAGTCAAACAGGAGAACAATGTCAGACCATGTACTAGAACTAAACCATCTATTTCCATGTCCTGGACGCATTAAGAGTTATGTGAACCTGAAGGAAGCTAACATACTCTACCCTACCTATGAGGGGTACATCCAAAAGCCTCAGCAACTGATGGTAATGACCCCTGCATTTGCCCGGATGATAGCCGCTAAATATCACACATGGTAAGAGACTAACAAAGCGACTAATAACAAAAATGTAGCATGGGAGTGGTCCTTTATCCATGGCTTTCCCTCACGTTCTTTCTCTCTCCTGTTGCATGGATCTTACTGCTTGAGTTAGTCATCCATCAACGTTACAACTATGTGATAAAAATTATCTTGAAGTAGGAAATGCTTGTTTTTCTCTCAGTTTTAGAGATTTCAGTCCATGATGATCCCACTCTGTCATCTCTAGGCATAAGACAAAGAATAACGTCATGGTGGAGAGCTAGTCATCCCATGAGAGCCAGGAAGCAGAGATACAGGGGATCCAGCATCACACTGTCCATTTCAATGAACACTTGAATAGCCTAACTTTATTCCACTGGGTTTCATCTTCTGAAAGGTCCTATCAGATCCACAAAGCACCACAGTCTGGCACCAAAGCATTTAGTTTATGAGCCTTTGGGCAAGATTTAAGAACTAAACCACAATTCCTCCTGAAAATGATGTAAGGTAATGCCACAAGATGACGTGATGTGAATGACATACAGAACCTAACAAAGCATCAGACTATTACAAAATGGTCATTCAACACAAGCTCTGCCCTGGAATTGCTGAGTGTCTCATCTAGACACCAATGGGTCATGTTTACAGCATGAATATGCTGGACAAAGGGATGAGTCACATTTTGAGTAGGAAAGAAGAGGATGGCTTGTGATTTCATCAAGCTACTCAGAATAGGATACAACTCAAGATGTATGAATTCTTTACTTCTGAAATATCTCATTCAGTATTTCCAGACAGCAGCAGACATAGAGTAACTGAAACCATGGAAACTGAAACTACGGATGAGTGAGGACTGTTGCACCTTCAGAGTAAAAGGACGGGAGTAAGAAATCTCCCCCCAAGAATTTCATATGTACACTGGAATTTAAAAACAAAAACTGTGTAAACACAGCTCTTGGCTGCTGAGAAATTATGAGAAAATTAAATTCTGTCTCCACCTCACTTAGTGATTTAACTTCATGGCTCCCTCTACCCATCAAAACAGCATTAGTGTGTGCTCTTCTATTCTGACACCCATTGTGAAATTTCTGACCAAAATCAAGTTTCAGAGGAGAAGGCTATAACTTATAATTTACAGGTTATAGTTCATCACTGGGAAAAATCAAGGCACAAACTTGAAGGAGCCGGAGGCAGGAGCTGAAGCAGAGGCTAGGGAGGTATACTATTTACTGATTTGCTCAGTTTATTTTCTGACATAAAACAGTGTCAGAGGCTCAGATTAAAGGAAACATTGGGGGAACCAGACTTGTCAAACATGCAGGCCTATTTTCTTCAAAGAAGGAGATGGATGACACCTTGTCACCCAAAGGCTGGAGTGAACGTTGTTAGGAGACTACTTGTCTGTTCCCAACTGCTCAGCCCTGAAATAATCACACAGAAACTATATTATTTAAAACACTGCTTGACCCATTATCTCTAGCTTCTTATTGGTCAACTCTTACATCTTAATTTAACCTATCTCCATTAATCTGTGCATCGCCACATGGCTGTGGCTTACTGGGTAAAGTCTTAGTGTGTCTGTCTTCAGCAGCAGCTCCATGGCTTCTCTCTAACTCTGCCCTTCTTTCTCCCAGAATTCAGTTTCATTTTCCCCGCCTACCTCTGTTCTACCCTATTACGAGATCAAGACACTTTCTTTATTAATCAATGGTATTCACAACATACAGAGGGGAATCCCACATCAGAATGTCATCTGACAACCCAGTGATCTTTTTGCTCCTCTCAAGAGCCAACTTTTCAGAATCACCACAAATCTGGGGCATTGCATAGATGTCCCGCGCGACCGTCTCGCCAGCAAGAATGACGCAGCACACAAGGATCCTTCTGCAGTATGCCTTAATGCTTCTTGAGAGGGAGAGCATAAGCTTCCAGAGCGGAGACCCCAAACCAGGGAAAGCCATCCCTTATATAGAGGCTATCCTCTGCCTAGGACGTGTAGGCTCCTAATTGGCTGCTACCCATCGCACGAGATGACACCACGGGAGAGGCAGAGCACAAGGAATGGAAAATCCCTTCGCGTCTGCGCAGCAAGCTTGTTTACCACTTGGGAACACAGGATGTCAGCGCCATCTTGTAATGGCGAATAGTGAGTGTGGCTCCTCACACATAGACCTTTGTTTTGAACTTAGTCTCTCAGTGAATAGAACCCATCCTTATGAAAGAGGCTCCTCCATCAATAGAATCCATCCTTATGATTATTATAAATCCTTTCTTCGGGACTTGAGTTTGTTTATCACCTAATTCATTCTTATTGTAAAGGTCACAGGTGCTTCATCAACTTTCCAAGGGAATTTTGATGTAGCTGTCCCTGAAGCTTTGTTATGAGAATGGTCTTGTGGAGACTTTCCCCCTAAAGTTTTACTGTGTTTAAATGTGTCAGAAAATCAAACCACAGGATCAGACAACCTAGAATTTTGACCCAGTTTGACTGATCAAGTATGGCTGTACCAAATTTTCAGTCTCACCTCTTCGTGGCCCGTTTCCCTGTCAGCTGAGATTCCTGCAGAGATGTCCCACAAACCAGAACCATACACCATGGAAAGACATGACCACAGTGGACTGAGGGCCCTCTGAAACCAAGAAAATATCTCACAGACACGTCCAGAGGTCAGTCTGATTGATGGAGTAATCATCAGTTTGCCTTCTGTTTTCTCGGGTGACTAGTTCTTGTCAAGTTGACAAAAAGCAAGTAGGACACACATCCTAGGTAATAGCACCAAACAGTCGTAATGAATCCCCAGCCTAGAGCAAGGCCCGCTGGAGCCAGGTAGTGAACTCCACAGCGCAGCGGCTGGTGGTGGATGTCATGAGAGCTGAAGATGAGATTGCTGTGTGCATTAATTGTCTGGCCCTAGCCGAACACTAAAGGAAGCTCTGTGGTCCATCTCCATGCAGCAAGAAGGATATTAAAAGGCTGAACAGAGGATAGGGTTAAAGCAGAAAAAAAAGATGATTAACTGGATAAAGTGTAAAACTAGGAGGAAAGAGCAAAGTAAATGCATTGATTCCAGAAACTAGAAAATTCCATAGTAACATAATGTCTGTCTTCCTAAGTGCTCTTTCCTGGCCCTTTGGCTGCTGTAACCATGGAGATTATAACTGAAGTAAATAAATGAAAAGTGCCTGAGGAATCTCCAGTAGGTAAGTAGAGGGTGAGCAGCTGAAAACCATGTTTCACAGGTGAGTGGAGGTGAGTAACTGAAAACCGTGCATTTTATGCATTTGCTCCTGAAGAGCTTTTAAGTGCAGTCATCTATTCTAGTTCGATTAGAATCAATTTCATTTTAAGTCTGGACTTTAGATTAAACTGTTAGTTGTTACTTTTTTTTTCTTAGCAATGGTCATGGATCTCTCTGAGAATCTTACAAAAGCTCCCAATTGTCTCAGAAAAAAATGTATAAATGTCCACATGGATTCTGTCTTTTAGAATCTGTTGGGACGCCAGGATGCTCGGGCAAAAGCGCTTAGGATCCCTCAGAAGACCACCTCCAGTTATCTCTGGCATCTGGGACCAGGCTGGAATCCCTGAGCTGTTGTTCTTCCTGCTCTGCCTCTCATCCGGACCCGAGCCAATACAGTGCACGCTGCTGGGGCAGCAAAGGTGGGGCTGCAGTATCCTTGCTAAAGCAAACGCAAACCTCTTACCGTTTTAGCAAACTGTGTGACTGTTAGATTCCTAGATTAAAGGTACAAGCTCGGGAGAGCAGGGAACCGTAGCTGCACTCACACTGCACGTGGCCTACATCAGAAGTCATCCACGGCTGCCACACTCCACAAACACATTGGCACCAGAGAGAGGGCCATTTGCTTGCCTTGCATCATTAGCCAAGCATTTTAAGGCTGAAGCAACCATATCCCAGAAGCAGCACAGAAGTCATATCACAGAAGCGCCCGATAGTTGATTAACAGACTGCTGAGCTTCTGAGTCCCGCTAGAGAGGGGAAGCACTATGGCTTCACAAGGGATCTACAGAAAGAATGGCCTCTTTCAAAAGGCAGTATTCACCACACCTTGCATCTGAGCATGACTTGGTCAGAATGCGTATTTCTTATGGGTCGTCCTTCTAAATTGTCACTGAAATCTCACTGCACAATCCTGCAGACAGCAACACTTTTCCTCGTCTGTTTTCCACCTCTCTGCCCATTCGTGATCAGCTGGAGTGTGATGAACACACAGTTGGTATTCAGTACATATTTTAAATGATTGTTAAATAATCTAAATGCCCTCCACACTGTGAAGAATATATAAAAGACAACAGGACAAAAGTCCTGTGGTCCCTTTAGCCTTTACCAGGTTTCTTCGCTGCTGTAAGCACTTACTGAGGAGAAGGAAGGTGATATTCTTTTCCTTCTAAATATCGGCCTGCTCTTCCTTATTTCTAGTACACTGGCCATCTCACAGCTACTGGCTCCATCCATCAGAGGATCCTCCAGACACCACTTCAGAAAACTGCACCACAAAGTGGGGCTCGATTTAATGATTCCAGGCTTATGACTCACCACAGTGCCTCCTCTCCTGCACTGCAGTGAGATGGTAGAATATGATTCTCATTGAATTCTAGCCTTGTTATGTAAACAGAATATGTTTAAGCTTCCCCTTTGATATTGCATCATTCTAGTAAAAATATCAGAAGCACAGAAAAATGAAACTATCCAATAGCCACTGGAGTAACACTGACATTGCCCTAACACAGGATTTTCAACTTATAAATTGTTGTAAGAGGTACGGGTTGTGTTCCCAGCACCTGAGAGGAGCATGGCTGTTTGTTCCCAATGCTTGCCTCCCAGCCGCGGGGACGACTAGCTTATATCAGAAATGATTACACACAAACTCTATTCATTTAAACTTGCCTGGCCCATTATCACTAGCCTCGTCTTGGCTAACGCTCACATCTTAAACTAACCCATTTCTAATAGTCTGTGTATCACCACGTGTTGTGGCTTACCCGCAATGAGTCTAATCTACATCCATCTCAGGTAGGAGCATCATAGCGTCTGCCACCTTCCCTTCTCCCCAGCCTTCTGTTCTGTCTACTCCACCCACCTAAGGGCTGTCCTATCCTACAGGCCAAGGCATTCTCTTTATTAACCAATGAAAGCAACATAAAATATATAAGATCCCTCCTACACCAATAAATTAGGCAACATGTTGACAATATTGTATAAAAAAAAAAAAACAGGTCTACAATAGCTAGTTCCAGTGTAGGCTCCAAAGCCACAGAGAAACCCTGCCTCGAAAAAAAAAAAAAAAAAGGCTCTCAGATGAAAGCAGGTATCAGTATCAACTGTTAACAGAATCATTCCATGACTTACTTGAGCAAGAAAATAAAAATAATAAACTAGAGAAAGATTTCTTTCCTGAGATATGTTCTCTATGGTTCCTGGTTTGGCATTTGAAATTCTCCTATTAATAAAACCTTGAATGTGGGAACTAAAGATAGTAAGTCATCCACATCTTTTGTGGGGACATCACAAAGTGCTGTAGAAGAAGAAGCATAGGTTACTGTACCGCACAACCGTCTCGCCAGCAAGAACGACGCGGCACACAAGGATCCTTCTGCAGTATGCTTTAATGCTTCTTGAGAGGGAGAGCATAAGCTTCCAGAGCGGAGACCCAGAGGTGGGGAAACCCTTCCCTTAAATAGAGGCTTCTCCTCGCCTAGGACGTGTCAGCCCCTGGTTGGCTGCAACCCATCGCACGAGATGACGCCACGGGATAGGCGGGATGGGACGAGGTGGAAAAACCCTTCACATATGCGCAATGCACCTGTTTATTACTCGGGAACACAGGATATGGGCGCCATCTTGTAATGGCGAATAGCGGGCGCGGCTCCCCACAGGTTACTATTAAAATATCATGGGACACTACTGTCAAAGAAAGAGGCAGAAAGCAAGAAGAGACAGAGGCGCAAACACCAAGCACTCCTCTCTTCCCTTCCCAGGCCCTGTGTTCCAGTCTAAGCCCCTACCATCTTTCATTGTGCTCGCTAATGAGCCCCCTGGCTCTAATCTCTTCGAACTTCTAGACTTCTGATTCATTCTGTGACTGACAACAGAGGAAAACATGTGAGATGCAAGCCTGCCCTCACCATTATCAGAAGTAAAATCCATCTGCAGGTCCCTGTCCCTGATATAGAAACCCTTCTCCCACAGGCTCCTGGAAATCTCATTAACCACTTCCAAGTGAAACAGGGGTCACTTTCTATGAAAGCCTGGTGAAGCCCTTCAGTGTTTACAGCTCAGAAAACACTATTAAGAATTACAGTTTGTAAGCTGTTGAAAATTTCAGGCTCCGTGTGAAATGATTTGCATGAACCTCCATACGCTCATTTTTGTAGCACATTAAGTCTTTTTCCACCTTTGTGGGAGATGAAACCGAAGCTTGTACTGGCTAAGGAACTTTCTCATCTTGGCTTTAAATGATCAAGGAAGACGTTAAATTCAGACCTGCGTAAGTCTAAATCACATGCTGAACACCATGACATAATAATGGTCACTGTGTGCACAGAAATATATTTAAAGTTTTATATAAATTAAAGTTTATATAATAAATTAAGAAATATGTTTAAAGTGTCCAAAGTTATTCCAGAGAATCCAAGTTTGGTTCCCAGCACCCATATCAGAAAACTCATAGCTACCCATAAATATAGTTCCAGAAGGTCCCAGAGCCCTCTCCTGACTTCTGTCAGTACCTGTACACACACACACACACACACACACACACACTTAAAAACATGACAAGCCAAATCCATCTGTACATTAAAATGCTCATGGTAGCCCATGCATGTAACTCCAGTACTACAGAGCAATACTCTAATTCGAGACTTGCTTGAACAACACAACATATTAAATTGTTCCCTCAATAGGTGTGTGTGTGTGTGTGTGTGTGTGTGTGTGCATGGATCCATAGAAGTTATGCTTTTAATGGAATGTACTACTGAGAAAAAGAGACATTCACACAACTCTTGTCAAAACGCTAAAGGCATTCTTCATAGAATGAGAAAAACTAATCTTAAATTTTATATGAAAATACAAAAGTCTTAGAATATCCAAAGTAATTCTGAGAAAAAAGATCAGTGCTGGAGAAACAACCTCTTGAAACAACATGGCGGATATATAGCAACCAAAACATCATATATAGCATCATGGAGTGAAGCAGAATGAAGACCCAGAAATAAGCCTACATAGCAATAGCAGGACAGTAGGATATCACACGTAAAGGACTGAAAGTAGCTTGTCCCTCTCCCCAGCATAGACATAGAAAGTTGTGCATATTTTGTTAGCCCATTGTTAGTGGTGGGGGTGGGGAACGGGCATCAGAGACAGACAGATTCCAAAAGTTCAGTAGCCAGCACATGGTGACCTTCCAGTTCATGAGACACTTGTCTCAAGGCAATAAGGCAGGGAGCAAAAGAGGAAGACACCTGATGTTGTGGGCTGACCTTCATGTATGTGTGCATATTGTGTTTACCTAAACACTTACACCACACATGTGCATACCACACAGAAAAAGGAATGAAGGAAGGGAGAGAAGAAGAAAGGAGAGAAGGAAGAAAAGAAGGAAGAAAGGAGAGAGGGAAGAAAGGTAGAAAGGAAGGAGGGTAGGAAGGAGGAAGGGAGGAAGGAAGAAGGAAGGAAGGAGGGAGGGAAGGAAGGAAGAGGGAAGGAAGGAAGGAGGGAAGGAAGGAAGGAAGGAAGGAGGGAAGGAAGGAAGGAGGAAGAGAAGGAAAAAGAGAGAGAAGGAAGAAGGGAAGAGAAGAAAGGAAGACTAGACTAGCATATTACTTTTAGAAGTGAAACTCCTCTGTTTGTTACATTCAAAAAGGCAATTCCAATCCAAGGTAGATGCAATCTTTTGATTAAATAATGAGAAAGGGTGTCTGTCTTAGGGTTTCTATTGCTGTGAAGAGACACCATGACCATGGCAACTCATTTAATGGGGTGACTTACATTTTCAAAGGTTTAGTCCATTATTCTCGTGGTCGGACATGGTGGCATGCAGGCAGGCAGACCTGGTGCTGTAGAGGTAGCTGAGAGTCCTACATCTTGACTCAAAGACAACAGGAAGTGGTCAGTCTCACTGAGCATGGCTTGAGCATATATGAGACCTCAAGTCCACCTCCACAGTGACACACTTCTACCAGTAAGACCACACCTACTCTAACAAGGTCACAGTTCCAGATAGTTCCACTCCCTTTGGTGGCCATTTTCTTTCAAGCCACTACAGTATGAAAGCAAGTATAACTAGGAAATAATCCAGGGTCACACTATTCTAATATCTGACAAAATAGAATTCAAACCAAAATTAGAACAGAATTCTTTTAAAAGTCACTTCATATGAATTAAGAAAAAATCATCAAAAAACTGCAGAATTGTAAATGCATGTGCCCCAAACATGGGTGCACATAATTTCATAAAATAAATATGACCGGGAGAGGGCTTCCAGTCTACCCACCCTCACTGGAGAAGAAGGGCCTGGCGGAGTGCAGCAGGCCCTTGGAGAGGGCTTCTGATCTAGCCACCCCAACCGGAGGAGAAGGGCCCGTGCGGCAGGCCCTTGGAGAGGACTTCCGATCTACCCACCCCCACCGGAGGAGAAGTCGGCCCTTTTGACTGAGGTAAGCCCTTGGAGAGGGCATCTGATCTATCCACACCCACCGGAGGAGAAGGGCCTGATGGAGTGCAGCAGGCCCTTGGAGAGGGCTTCTGATCTAGCCACCCCCACTGGAGGAGAAGTTGGCCCTTTTGACTGAGGAGGGGAAAAGATGGGCAGGCGCCAATCCAGGAATTCCTCCATCAA
>JAQHUG010000131.1:3557940-3576652 GCA_028555095.1 Dicrostonyx torquatus
CCCATAGGACAGGGTATCCTGCACCATCTTAAGGAAGCAGGGGGAGGACGGTGGGGTAGTGGGGGAGCGGGAGGGCCGGGAACAAGGGGAGTAAATGTAAATTTTGCTTTTAACAATAAAAAATAAATAAATAAATTAAAAAAATATGACCAGTTGCAAAAGAAATGTTTTAATTTATATATATATATATATTACTTAGATTTTTTTAAATTGCTTTTATTGGGCAATATATTTTTCTCTGCTCCCTTCCCTTCCTTTCCTCTCCTCTTCTACCTTTTCCCATGATCCCCATGTGTAGTAAGGAGGCCATTTGTTGATTCCCAACCACTTAACCCCAAAATAATCACATAGAAATTGTATTAATTAAATCACTGATTGGCCCATTAGCTCTAGCTTATTGGCTAACTCTTACATATTAATTTAACACATTTCTATTAATCTGTGTATTGCCATGTGGCTGTGACTTACCGGCTAAAGTTCTGTCTGGCTCTGACGGGCCTATGTGGCTTCTCCTATACTCTGCCTCCTTTCTCCCAACATTCCATTTAGTTTTCCCCACCTAGCTCTGTTCCACTATGGCTCTGCTATAGGCCCAAAGCAGTTCCTTTATTGACCAATGATATTCACAGCATACAGAGGAGACTCCAACATCACCCATGCTCCCAATTTACTGAAGAAGATCTTGTGTTTTTCTACTTCTCATGTAGATTAGATCTATGTAAGTCTCTCTTAGTGTCCTCATTACTGTCTAGGTTCTCTGGGATTGTGAATTGTAGGCTGGTTTTTCTTTGCTTTATGTCTAAAAGTCACTTATGAGTGAACACATATAATATTTGTCTTTCTGGGTTAGGATTACTTTACTCAATATGATGTCCTTCCATTTGACCACAAATTTCAAGATGTCATTATTTTTTATACTCTGTGTAGTACTCCATTGTGTTAATGTATTATATTTTCTTCATTCTTTGGTGTAGGGGCATTTAGGTTGTTCCCAAGTTCTGGCTATAATAAACAATGCTGCTATGAACAGAGTTGGCCACATGTCCTTGTGGTATGATTGAGCATATTAGATTTTAGATTTAGATTTAGATTCCTCTGTTGAGAGTTCTCTGTTTCGGTCTGTATGTTGTAGGAGCCCAGTTGTTTGTTCCCAGATGCCCAGACTCAAAATAACCACAAAGAAACTTTATTAATTAAATCACTGCTTGGCCTGTTAGTTGTAGATTCTTATTAGTTAACCCATTTCTATTATTTTTATTTTACTACAAGGCTTGTGGCCTGCCAGCTAGGTACCAGCTGGTCTGTGGCGTCTTTCTCCTTTAGTGGTCCCATGGCAGGTCTTGACTCTTTCTTTCTCCCAGCATTGATTTTAGTTTTCCCTGCCTCACTCTACTCCTTTGCCCTATCACAGACCAAGACAGTTTCTTTATTAACCAATGGTATTCACAGCATGCAGAGGGGAATTACAATTATAACATTTATATCTACTTTATCTTTTATCATAACTAAAAAACCCTGTAATTATAACTTCAATTCCATCAAAGACTCCATAAGAATATAATATTCCTAAGTAAACAGGAATCACATTGTAAGCAACTTCCAAAACTCTAGAATTGACAGAGACATCTAGCTGACTGGACAGTCACCCAAAGTTCTACTGTAACATTGGGGCATAAATCTTCATACAACTCCAGCCCATAATATCCAGCAGACTTTTCCATGAAGCAGGAAATTTGAAGATCTCATTTGCCTTGTAATGGCAAAGTGCATCAGTTGCTTTCTTCTATGTCCTGCAGAATGTCTGGCGAATCTTTCCTGAAGCAGAAACCCCAAAGGATCATCTCACCTTTAGGCAAGTTCAGCAGTCATCTCTCCATGGATCCCACATGTCCAGCTCACAAATCATAGCATCAAGCAGTCCAGGCAAGAGCAGTTTCTTGCCCAAATGCCTAAACACCTCCATAAAAAGCCTCTTCAATGCTCATCATCCTCTTGAAGTAACTGGTGCTGCTAGGAGCAGATGTGTCTCGTGGTAATAAAAAGTCCTAAGTTCTTAAAACATTTTAAATGCCATATTCTGAAGGTCTTTGAAAGATTTCAAGAATCCCTATCTAAGTGAAATGAATATATATATATGCATTTATATATATCCTACAAATATATATGCATATCCTACAAATCATATATATATATATCCTACAAATCAAAATCCTAGAGAACCTAGACAACAATGAGGACCCTAAGAGAGACATACATGGATCTAATCTACATGGAAAGTAGTAAAAGACAAGATCTCCTGAGTAAATTGGAGCATGGGGACCGTAGGAGAGAGTTGAAGGGAGGGGAAATGCAGGGAGGAGAGCAGAGAAAATGCATAGCTCAATAAAATCAATAAAAAAGATGAACCAAATAAAAATCAAAAAGCACAAAAAAAGATTTGAAGTATGTAGTAAGAGGAGCAGGCCACATCTCACTGCCTGGCTAGCTTAACCCCCAAAATAACCACACAGAAATTGTATTAATTAAATTACTGCCTGGCCCATTATATCTAGCCTCTTCTTAGCCAACTCTCACATCCTGATCTAAACCATTTCTATTAATTTGTGTTCACCACAGGTCATGGCTTTACTGGGAAAGATTCTAACCAGCATCAGTCTCAGGCAGGAGCTTCATGGTGTCTGCCACACTGTCCTTCTTCCCAGCATCCTGTTCTGTCTTCCCCACCTATCTAAGTTCTGCCCTATCAAAAGGCCAAGACAGTTTCATCAGTCAATGAAAGTAACTCATAGACAGAAGAACCTCCTATATCATAAGAATCCCTATCTGAAATATATCTCTAGATATCTAGAAAACCTAACTAACATGACTACAAGCTTGACTATTATAAATGACTCTATTAACCTATATTTTTATTATACATTACATTTTTAAATGAGCTTCACAAACACAATAACTTAATCAAAAGTAGAAATATACATGTAAGAAAATTCACCTAATTTTTTTTATCAATAAACCAAGATCTATACCAATGCAAAGTATTTATCTCTTTAGCATATCCCCCTTTAACTGTAAACAAACATTTATAAACAGTATTTGGGAATTTGGGCAAGTTCTTTTCAAACTGCTTCTCACTTTTTGTTGAGTGAAGCAATTTTTAAGGGTGTTCACGATGACCTTTCAGGGGGTCTTTGTCCATCAAACCACATTAGTCTAGAAGAAACCCACAGGTTCTCATCCTCTGTGGAAACAAAAAAAAAGAACCACTTTTCCAAAGCAACATATCCTTAGACTCAAGTTGTGAAGACAAGATACCTTTAAAGTATATGTTGATTACTTAGCTCTTTCACAGTTAAAAAAAATCCAAGAAAACACAATGCATACATAATCCATACTCTTTGTGTACATCCCATCTTTAGGTGGCTTATTTTTCTTACTCAAATACTTTTTCTACAAATTTAATAATTTTAATCTATAAATTAAATATTTTTAATATTTATAATCTTTACTCTTTAATCTATGACTGTCTGTACTCTTTTATATTACAATTACTGTCTCTTTACACTTTTTCTTCTCTCTCCCAAGCCTACATACATTTTTAAACAAACCGTGACTTGTTTATAGTTCTTTTATGTCTCAATTTGTCCAACTGTGTATCTGTAATCCTTTTCTATCCTAGAGAGCTTTAAAATGGTAAGCAGCTTGGTCACAGCAGCCCTGGGTGCTGGCTCTGCCTCTCTCTGCTTTTCAAAATGGCAGAGGTGCCCTTACTGCCTGCTCTGGGACCACAGGGTAGCAGCTACACTCACCACTTTAACTCTGAATATGAGCGTGCAGCACATAAATCCATTTTATCTGAGTAATAGCCAAATCTGTCATGCAGCACACTGCACAGCCTGGAAATATCTCTGTGTATGGCAGCAGGAATTCGCCATGCTCTCTTGTTTGTTCTAGTAAACCTGAATCTGCTACCTGCCCAGGCAGGGAGCGCTGAGCTGTGGGCATGGTCTCAGCTACTTTCCTCCCAACGCCGAATGGCCATACAAGAACCCAGGCCCACAAATGCCATTCAAGTGTTCAGCCTCCTGAAAGAGCCAGAGCAGTGTGCTGCCATTTTGAAACAATGCGTTTTATTTTTCCTACCACTAAATCAGGAAGATCTGTCTTAACGGAGCTATGGCATGCTGCCAGCAAAATGCTAACTATCAAGAAGCCATGTTTAACTCTGGTTTTTTGTTTCTAAAATAACTTTTTAAGCTTTCTCAGGTTTTACATGGATATATTGATCATGTTGGTGCACCAATCTGTTGTAGGAGCCTGCTTGTTTGTTCTCAGCTGCCAAGACTCAAAATAATCACAAAGAAACTGTATTAATTAAATCACTGCTTGGCCTGTTAGCTCTAGATTCTTGTCAGTTAACCCATTTCTATTATTTTATATTTTATCACAAGGCAAGGTTCCAGCTGGTGTCTGGCATCTTTCTGCTCTGGGAACTCTATGGCATGTCTTGACTTTGTCTTCTTTTTCCCAGCATTGAGTTGAGTTTTCCCTGCCTCACTCTACTCTTTTGCCCTATCACAGGTAAGGACAATTTCTTTATTAACCAGTGATATTCACAACATACAAAGGGAAATCCCACATCATGTATCCCATTTTCTATTGGATTATTTGTTCTTTTGATGAGCAATTTCTTGAGTTCTTTGTATATTTTGGAGATCAGCCCTCAGTCCAATGTGGGGTTGGTTAAGATCTCTTCCCTTCTTACAGATTGTCATTTTGTCTTGTTGACCGTGTCTTTTGCTTTACAGAAGCTTCACAGTTTCAGGAGGTCCCATTTATTGTTTCTCTCAGTGTCTGTCCTACTGGGGTTATATTTAGAAAGCAGTCTCCTGTGCCAATGCATTCAGGTGTACTTCCCACTTCCTCCTCTATGAGGCTCAGTGTGGTTGAATTTATGTTGAGGCCTTTGATCCATTTGGGACTTGACCTTTGTGCATGGTGATGGATATGGACTGATTTTCATACTTCTACGTATTCATATTCAATTATACCAGCATCATTTGTTGAATATACTTTCTTTTTTTCCATTTTATATTTTTTGCTTCTTTGTCAAAAATCAGGTGTTCGTAGGTATGGAGATTGATATCTGGGTCTTTAATTCAGTTCATTGGTCCTCCTTTCTGTTTTTATGCCAATGCCAGGCTGTTTTCAGTACTGTAGCTCTGTAGTAGAGTTTGAAGTCAGGGATTGTGAAGTCTTCAGAAACTCCTTAATTATGCAGGATTTTTTGGCTATCCTGGGTATTTTGCTTTTCCATATGAAGTTGAGTATTGCTCTTTCGAGCTCTGTAAATAATTTTGCTGGGATTTTGATAGACATTGCATTGAATCTTCAGATTGCTTTTGTAAAATTGCCATTTTTACTATGTTAATTCTACCTAGGCAAAAGCATGGGAGATTTTCCATTTTCTGATGTCTTCTTCAATTACTTTCTTCAAAGATTTAAATTTTTTGTCATACAGGTCTTTCACTTGATTGGTTAGAGTTAATCCTAGATGTTTTATGTTATTTGTGGCTATTGTGAAGGGTGATGTTTCTCTGATTTCTTTCTCAGTCTGTTTATCATCTGTGTAAAGGAGGGCTACTGGTTTTTTTGAGTTAATCTTGTATCTTTTCACATTACTGAAGGTATTTATGAGTTGTAGAAGCTTCTTGGTAGAATTTTTGGGGTCACTTATGTATTTACTCAGATTAAACCAACACAATATCAACAATTTAAATATATCTATAAGAAGTAAAGAGATTTTAAGTAGTAAAAATAATCTCTCAACAAAGAACTTCCCAGGCCAAAAAAGATTAACTAGTATATTCTACCAGACCATTAAAGAAAAATAACATCAACATTTCTCAAGTTACTCCATAAAGTAGAAGTGGAAAGAACAACACTCATTTTTATTAAGTCATATTACCTTGACAACAAATTCAGACAAAAAAAAACAACAAAAAGGAAATTACAGACCAACATTCCTGATGAAAGTAGATACAAAAAATTCTCAAATAAAATATCTGAAAGCTGAGTTTAAGAACATACCAAGAAGATCATTCACTTGTCATTCCAGGGATTCAGTAACGCTTCACATATATAACTAAATAAGTGTAATATATTACATAAGTTGTCTAAAGAAATCATGTATCATCTCAACATTCTACTTAGTAGGACCCTGGTTGCTCAGGAAATAATGCCAATAATTGAAAAGAGGGACTTATCATGATTAGGGTTTCTAATGCTGTGAAGAGACATAATTTGATGTGGGAGGTCCTTCTGTCTATGCGTTGCTTTCATTGGTTAATGAATAAAGAAATTGCACTGTTCTGTTGATAGGGCAGAACTTAGTTAGGCAGGAGAGACAGAGCTAAATTCTGAGAGGAAGAAGGCAGAGTCAGAAAGAAGCCATGAATCCTCTGCCTGAGACAGACGCTGGTTAGAATCTTGCTGGTAAGCCACAGTCATGTGGTAATACACAGATTAATAGAAATGGGTTAAATTAAGATGTAAGAGCTAGCCAATAAGAAGCTAGAGCTAATGGACCAAGCAGTGGTTTAATTAATAGTTTCTGTATGTTTATTTTGGTTCTGGGTGGTTGGGACAAAAAGCAGGAATGTTGTATACATAATAAATAAATAAATCTCAAAAAAAGAATTGCAATAATGCAATGACAGATTCAGACATAAAAGAACTCTAAGTGGGTCATTGTGTTGGATAAGTGTACATAGGCTTGGAAGACAGAAGAAAAAGAGTACAGAGAGTCAGAAAATAAAGTTAATGCTTTTTTAAAAAGAGTAAAATCTTTAAAGACACAGAGTACAGATAGTCATAGATTAAAAAAATAAAAAATATAAGCCATGTAAAAATGGAAAATTCACAAAGAGTCTGGATTATGTATATTATTGTGTTATCTTTGAAATTTTGATTGTAAAGGAGCTAAGTACAGAGAAACATTTCATTGTATGAGCAGCTAAGCTAAACCAGCATGTATATTATAAAGGTATCATGGCTTCCAAATTTGGGTGTTAAGAATATATTGCTCTGGAAAAGAGGTTCTTCTCTTGTTTCCACAGAAGATGAGAACCTGTGGATTGCTCCCAGACTGTTGTAGTTTTATGGAACAAGATCCTCTGAAAGGTTGCCTTAAACAACCCTCAAAAAATTACTTTGTCCAATAAACAACAGGAAGAAGTTTGGAGAAAAACTATGACTGTATTGCCAAATATTGTCTATAAATGTTTGTTTACATTTAAAGGAGGATATGATATAGACATGAATAATTTGCATTGGTATAGATCTTCATTTTTCGATATAAATTTAAGGTAAATTTTGTTACACTGTATATTTCTGCCCTTGATTAAGGTATTGTGATTGTGTAGAATTTTAAAAAATATAATGTGTAATTAAGAGATATAGGTTAATAGACAATCATCTATAATAGTCAAGCTTATAGTCATGTTAGTTAGATTTTGTAGATACATAGAGATTTATTTCAGTTAGTTAAGTATTCTTCAAATCTTTCAGAGACCTTCAGAATATGGCATTTAAATGTTTTAAAAATTTAGGACTTTTCATGGCAATGAGACACGTTTGCTCCTGGCAGCACCAAGCTACTTCAAGAGGATGATGGGCATTGAAGAGATCCCTTATGGAGCTGGTTAGCTATTTGGGCAAGAAACTGCTCTTGTCTGGACTGCTTCACTGGATATGCAGTATCCACAGAGAATTTTGCTGGTAAGCCACAGTCATGTGGTAATACACAGATTAATAGAAATGGGTTAAATTAGGATGTAAGGGTTAGCCAATAAGAAGTTAGAGCTAAAGGGCCAAGCAGTGATTTAATTAATAGTTTCCGTGTGGTTATTTTGGTTATGGGCGGCCGGGACAAACAATCAGACCCTCCTCCTACACACAATGACCACAGCAACACGTATAAAGGGAAATATTTAATTGAGGTAGTAGCTTATAGTTTCAGAGGTTCAGTTCATTATCACCATGGCGGGAAGCATGCCGCATTCAGGCAGCTGTGGTGCTGGCTACATCAGAAGGGAACAGGAAGTGGTTGCAGACACTGGGCGGTATCTTAAGCTTAGGAACCCTCAAAACCCACTCCTGTAATGACATATATCCTCCAAGGCCATACCTAGTCCAACAAAGTCACACCTCCTAATAGTGCCACTGGCTATGAGCTTGTGGAGTCAACTACATTCAAACTGCTACAGGACCTCATGAAATTAAAAAGTGTCTGCACCATGGAGGAAATACAAAAGCTAGTGAAGGGAAGCATACAGAAAGTGAGACTGTCTTGCTTGTGAGGCCCCTGACAGATGATCTGTATCTCAATACACACAGAATTCAGAAAACCCAGAAAGAAGAAGTTAAACAATGCAATTAGTAAGTGAGCTAATGAACAGTTCTCAAAAACTGTAATATAAAAGGTTTTATATTACAAATATAGAAATATAGAAAACAGTCAACCTCACTCTCTAGAAGACAAATGAAAACCAAGCTACATTGATAATCTCCCTCATTCTACTCAGAATGTCAGTTATTAAAAACACACACACACAAAACAATGAAGGCTGGTGAGGATGTGGACACAAGGGAACCTTTACATAGCTAGTTAGAATAAAGGTGTCTTAGTTAGGGTTTCTACTCCTGCAGTGAAACACCGTGATCAAAAAACACGTTGGGGAGGAAAGGTTTACTCAGCTCACACTTCCAAAGCACTGCTCATCACCAAAAGAAGTCAGACAGGACCTTAAGCAGGACAGGAACCTGAAGGCAAGAGCTGATGCAGAGGGCATGGAGGGAGCTGCCTACTGACTTGCCCCCATGACTTGCTCAGCCTGCTTTCTTCTAGAACCCTGGGCTACCAACCCAGACAATTAGCTGGAGCCTGCCCGCACTGATCCCTAACTGAGAAAATGCCTCGCAGCTGGGTCTTGTTGAGACATTTTCTCAATTGAGGTTGCTGCCTTTCAGATAACTGCAGCTTGTGTCGAGTTGGTATAAGACTAGCCAGCAAAGTAATTCTGACCCCTATGAAAACAGCATGGAGTTTTCTGAGGACACAAAAACCATCACCCAGCTGTTTCACCCTGGGTATTTACATAAAGACTACAGTTTAACCTATCACAGAGGTCCTTGCATATTAATGACTGTCGCAGCAGTATTCACAATAGTTAACTTATATAATCCACCTAGGGGTCCAAAAACAAAGGAAAGGATAAAGAAAACACGGCATGAGTGTATTCATGAGTGTGTGTGTGTGTGTGTGTATTAACAAATAATAACAAATTCTGATTCACAGGGGAAAAGAAAAGCAGTTGGATATACTCAAATTAATTAAGTCAGTCTCTGGTAAATTTCATGGTATTTCTCATTTCTGATTTACATATTTCATGCAGATACATAAAATCATACATGTCTATGTCCACGAACTTAGAAGCCAGGATACATGGTTGATTAAAGGGAAATTCAGAGTAATAGCTGGGAGGAGTAGGGTCAACACACAATATGTGATTATGTGAAAATGTTCTTATATAACACTGTATCATGGACAGAGAACACCCAATATAAAAAATAGAAATGTATTATAGTTGATTCTGTTTATGGTCTATACAAAACAGTGCTAACAGTTCTACCCAGTTTAAAACTGCCTTTGTTACTATGTTTGACAACTTGCCGTCAATTTGACCCCTAGAAGCACATGAGTAAAATAACAATATCATTCCTAAGAAGGCTGCTGAAAGGGTGAGATTAGTTTAACACACCCATTGTCTGCAGAATAGCATATGGTTCATGAATGGTCAATATACATTAATTCTGTATATAATGGGTATATTTTCCCCATCCTTTCTTCTTGTGAACCCATAAATATATCTTTAATTCTCCAGGTAAAACTTGGTCAGATCAATAGGATGCTATGAACTCATTCTGGAGAACAGAGTATCTCACTAAAAATTATGAAGACTATTCAGTGCTGAGGTTCATGATGCTAGGAAAATTCTTGGAATACAAAACCTACTCGTACATGATTCTTTGTGTTGTCCAGAACCAGGTAGAATGATACATGTGAAAGAAAGGGGATGCTGAAAAGAATTTTAAAACTCACTCCTGAAAGAGAGGGAGAGAAGAGAAAAGAAGAGAGAGAGAGAGAGAGAGAATATGATTTTTTTCCTACCTCACAATTTGGCTTGGCATGATCTGAGAGCTCCCTGTCTCATTCCCTTGGTAACATCCCTGCTTTTCTAAACTAAACCTGGCTGTTTATAACAGAATGTTTGCTATCTGTCAGGTTGGACCAAAACAAATATCCACCTAGAACAAAGACAAGACATTATGATGATTTACCAATAACTTGTCAGAATACCATCTAGAGGATGCTTGAGGATAAATGAAATTGAAGAATAAGAAACATTTTCCTAACTGTACTTATTTTCTCTCTACTATATTCTCTCTTTTGTAAAGAATACTCTAATTTCAGTAAAATACACCCACTCCCACCTTCTTCTTCTGGCTAAGGCCATTTAGTACAAGTACATGTTCCAAAGAACACTCATTTGACTCCAAATTTGAAGCAGTACCGTGGAACAAAAAGGCTGAAGAAATCAATGAGCATAATGGCCACATTAATAAGAACAAGAACTTCAGAGATGAGAACTGTGATACTTAATGCAAGCTGTTCAAAATAAAGGGAAATGTAGGTGCCTTTAAAAGTCCCACTAAGCAGGCAAGTGAACGGATGCATGGACGGCTGGATTTGTTGGAAAACAGAAAAGCTAACGGCTCCCAGCAGTCTTCTTACTGAAGCTACGTGCATGAAGCCAGAACTTCATCAAACCTCCTCTGGAGGTTTAAAGCAACAAGAATTCTGTCATTCAGAGTCAATATTGCGTTTGCTGATCTTCTTGGGGGGAAACACTGGAAGTGCATACACAATTGTCACTTTATCTAGTTAGCAAGATTTCTCATATGAACAATACTATAATTATTATAAGACATCTGAGGCGATTAAGGTGTGCAGCTAGTATAGTCTCCAGAAAGAAGAAAACTCCTGATTTATATCATTTTCCAACTGCCTTTCTAACAAGATGTTATTTAAATGCAAAGCGACAATCTAGCAGCGGCCAACACCTGCACACCTCTCCTTGCCTCCCTCCGTGAATCAGAGCTGAAGCAGCTTCCAGATGTTGGGTCGTCCAACCATTCGACCCAACAATCAACCACAAGACGCTCATAAAACACCCCACCTCCAAGTCATCTTAGGGCTGGTCCAGAGCCTTGAACCTGGGGAAATCTGCAAATCTAAGACAGGGCATGGAAAGTCTCAATAGAAAAGAGAGCAAACAACGCTGACTGCTGCTGCTGCTGCTTCTGATGCTGCTGCTGCATTACACATGCATCCATGCACCACCTCCAGCTGTAGCAGACGAACAAGTAGCTGAGGAGTAGGTGCCGATTCTATCTTAGTCTCCCTCCTCCTCCTTGTTCCCATTGACCATGCTGCCAAATCCAGAACTGTCACTCCAGGGCTCTATCATTGGAAGAAGGAGGAGGTGTCTAAAAAGACCAGTACAGTAATTTCATTCCACCTCTTCACAGTCCTGCCCGAGAATCAGGGTTATATAAAATGACCAATAGGGCCAAGGAGGATTTAAGGCAGTCATCAAGAACCACATTTGAAAGAGGTGTGTTTTCCTTGTTAACGTGCCTTTCCTGTCACGTTAAGCTACAGCCTACTTTGAAAACATGCTAACAACACTCAAGACTGCATGGTTTCCTGGGTGTCTCCATTGTGACAAGCTTTCTATTTGTGGCTAAAGACAGATGGACCTAGTTCTGTGTGTGCCTCCATTGCAATCACTCTGCTGTGAAATTCTTTCAGTTGTGGGAAAAACAATCCTGAGCAAGGCCAGTCCAAGCTTGATGTTTCCTGATTTTACTTGGACCTGCACTTTCAAGCAGATGATGGGAAACTGAAGAAGTCTTGTTTCTTCCTATGCTTTTACTTTTCTGAGTCTGGGTTAATTTATGGAAATAGACTTCTGGAAATATTCTAATCCCTAACTAAAAGCGTAAGGCAAGCTCCAAGTCTGGGCTGTTAAATATCTCCAGAAAATAAAGTTGCTTTTGTAATTCTGGAGCCTAAGTAACAGGTCTTCAGATAACTTCTATTGTATAGGGGCCTCTCGAGAAATGGTTTTATTGTGGTGAGGCACATTACCAAAGCCCAGAAGCAGTAAGAATTTTATTACACTCTAGAGACTGCCTTATGGTCATACAAAAGATGGACTCATTGGTGTGCTGTCTGAGCAATCCCGCCAATGCTCTCAGCCACTCCTAAGACCCTTCACATCACATGACCTTTGCTCTTATTTCCCAGTTGACTCATTTTCCTCTTCCCCTCACCTTGAGAGGGCAGTGACTGTGGAGAGTTCAAAGATGGATGTCTCCGTGCACCCAGAGTATTAAGTGTCTCGACAATCAGTAGGTATTAGTATATTTTATATTTTAGTAACCTCTTCCTATAAGCTTGGTGCATCTTTTAATCAGCTATTACTTCATAATGTCACCTCTCTAAATTCATAAATATTAGGCATGAAGTAGATGGTAGAGAATCCAGGCATAGAACAAGACTCTTTCAGCCCAAAATGGGGACAGACCCTGCTGTAGATTCCAGCAGGGATCTTCTGGGCCTTGGAAGCAGTCATCATCAACGAAAGCTTCTCCACACAGAGTGAAAGTGAACACCGCCTTTCAGAAAAAGGCAGGTGAGGAATCCAAGCCCTCAGAGTGGAATGGCATCCGGGAAGCCTCAACAGAGCTCCTATAATCTGCCTTTGACGCAGTAGCAAATGATAGATCCCATTATTAGAACAGCACGAAGTGAGGCATGATGACCCACACCTGCAGTCCCAGCACTTAAGAGACGGGAGCAGGAACTTCACGAACTCTAGGTCCTCTTCCGATACATAATAAGTTGAGAACAACAAGGCTACATTAGACCCTATTCAAAAAAACAAAAACAAAAAAGGGGTGGGAAGAGATATAGCCAAATCTAAGGATTATGACGAAGCCCTATAGAAAGTCACTACTTGGTAAGCTACTTTAAAAATATAATTAAAATAAAACAAAAAGGAGTTTGAACACAGCTATCTTGAATGAGTAGCTAATACACCTCCTAGAAGCGTTAAACAAAAGTCCCAGCGATGGGCCTGGAACACCTTCATATATGAGTAGTTGGCCAGAAAATCACATAAGCCCATAAAACAAAATAGACTATTGCCATTTTTTTGGTTGCCCAGCAGAAATAGACATTAAGACCCTATTGCTGAAGGGACAATATATTTTGGTTATAGGATATAGAGAAATCACCCTGGAATTGAGCAAGAAGCTTCCTACCTCCTGGCTAGCTTCCACAGAGCATTTGCACACAATTTTCTTCCAGAACACTATCTTCACCTGTCAGTCTGATCTACTCATCTGTGGGACATGGGTCTACTGTGATCAACCTCACTGTAAGACAAGAAGGTGAAGCCCATGTGGAAGCTCAGACCTGTATGTATGTGAATGTATGAGCTTAAATCCCATATTATTTGGTTCTGGTTGGGAGATGTTTTCTGAAAAAAGCTGTCACTTAATTTTTGTCACATGAAAACTTTCCCATATGATGCTTCAATTTCCTGTCTCTATAGACAGCCATGTCCCTGGGATCTGGGGCCTGGGTTTGAACATGTGACCACAGGAGGAAAAGGTTTCACAGGTGTGCAAAGATGATCTAACAGTAATTGGCTTCTGTAATGCTTAACTCACCGTGACTTAGTTTTCTGAAGAGGAAAAATAAAAATGCATGAAGAGCAAAGAGCATTGGCGCCTGGGATCTGGTTTCATCATAATTCAGCTCTATAGGACACACAGTAAGTTATATAAGACCACACAAAATAAATCATTCATCTAAGAACATGTGGAAATCTAGGGCTGCAGAAAGTCATAACAGATAGAAGTCAGCAAAGGATGTGCCACTGACCATTGCCACTATCTCCAGGCTCCTGTTCAGAGTCACTGACTTACACTAGCAGTGTGGGTTCAATGATAACAACCCACATAGGTTCATATGTTTGAATATTTGGTGGAACTGTTTTGGAGAAATTTTTGTGGAAAAATATGTCTGGGAGCAGGCTTTGATGTTCAAAGGACTCATCTCCAGAGTGCTCTTTGCTTCCTGTCAATGGATCAGGCTGTGCACTCTCAGTGGCTGCTCCAATGTTATATCTGTCTGCCACCAAGATAGTGATGGATGCTTATCCCTTGAGAACTGTAAGCCTCCAGTAACTACTTCCTTCTGTACATTGCCTTGGTCATGGTGTTTCATCACAGCAGAAGAAGAGTGGCTAATACAGAGCATGTCTCCAGAGTGCTGCTGTTGGAAGGGGAAGGGAACGCTCCTGATTACCTGTCATTTAGCAGCCCCTTCTGAAGACCAAACACTTTTCATCCCTGGAATTTTAACAACTCTGTGTCCCTGAGTCTTGGGTGAATGATTTTAAATATAAGCATCGAAAAGAAAAGCCTGAGGAATACTCTGGGGGAAATGCCAAATGGCAAAAGTTTATTTCAAAGCTGAATATGACAGAAATGCACAGTAATATTGCGTTTTGTCTAAAACAGGGACCTCCTGGCTCTAGATGACATAGTGCTTTCGAATATATGATGAATTTGTGGGTGTTCAAAGAAGAAAAAGGAAAGAAAAGTCAGCAGAAGCAGAATTTTTATGTAATTGATTTATCGATGTAGTGACTCCTTACTGTCCTCGCCAGACCAACTGCTAGTTGCCTCACACTGGAGTTCTAAGCCTGGGGAGATGTTTATGGCCCCAAGAGCTCATAAAGTAAAACTGTGAAAATATTCCTGTTGGCTATGCAGCAGGGACTCTGAAAACTAATTAGCTGTAATAGCCCTGACCAGACAAATCATATACTCCAGTTAGAAAGCACACTTCCTGATCTATAAATGCCCCAGGAAATAAAGGTGTGATTATATTCATGCTCTGGAGATACGGTGTTGTGTCTTTCCAGGGATTTAATGTCATTTTCCTGTAGGAAGTCCTTCTGGATATGTACCATTTTTATTGGTTAATGAATAAAGCTACCTTGACCAGTAGCAGGACAGAATAAAGCTAGGCAGGAAAACTAAACTGAATGCTAGGAATTTAAGATGTAAGAGCTTAACTAGAAATATGCTTAAACTATTGGCCAAATAAGAACAAGCAGCCATCTGCCTAGAGAATTGTGTCCAAATGTTTGGAGCTGATGCTAAGCTAACATATATATTTTAAAGGTATCTTGACTTCAAAATTTGGGTCTAAGGATATGTAGCTTTGGAAAAGAGGGTCTGCTTTTGTTTCCACAGAGGATGAGAACCTATAGATTCCTTCTAGACTAACATGGTTCAATGAAACAAGACTCCCTGAAAGGTCTCCAAAAACTCCTAAAATTACTCTGCCCAACAAGCAGCAAGAAGCAGTTTGGAGAGAGCTATGCCCAAATTCCCAAATATTATTTATGAATGTTTGTTTTCATTTAGAGGGGAATTTACTATAGAGATGAATACCTTGCATTGGTATGGATCTTGGTTTATTGATATAAATTTAAGATCAATTTTGTTATACTGTGTATATGTATATTTCTCCACTTGATTAAGGTATTGTGGTTTGTGCAGCTCATTTAAAAATGTAATGTATAATTAAGAAATACAGATTATAGATAGTCATCTATAATAGTCAAGCTTTAGTCATATTAGTTAGCTTTTTTAATATAGAGATATATTTCAGTTAGGTAGGCATTCTTTAAATCTGTCAAAGACTAACAGAATAGGGCATTTAGAATGTTTTAAGAACTTAGGACTTTTCATGACAATGAGACACATCTGTTCCTGGCAGCACCAATCTATTGCAAGAGAAATACGGGCATCAAAGAGGATTGCTATAGAGTTTGTTAGCCATTTGGGCAAGAAATTGCTCTTGCCTGGACTGCTTGATGTTATTCTTTATGAACCAAACATGCAGGACCCACAGAGAACTTCTTAAAGGTGAGACGGTCCTTTGGGGGTTCCTGCTTCATGACTGAGTTTGCCAGACATTCTGTAGGACACAGAAGAAAGTGACTGACAAACTGCCAATATAGGTAGAACTGTCTTTGAAATTTCCTGCTTCATGGAAAAGTCTGACAGATATTATAGGTCTGTAGGCTGAAAATGGGTGCCCCATTGTTATAGAAAAACTTTGGGTGACTGTACAGACAGCATGATGTCTCTGTCATTTCTAGAGTTTTGAAAGTTACTGACAATGCACTTCCTGTTGATTTGGATAATATGATATCCTTCTGGATTCTTTGATGAAATTGAAGAATAGACAGCTATAATTACAGTTTTCCTTAGTTATGATAAAAGATATAATACATATAAATATTATAACTGTAATTCTTGCTTGATACCTACTTTGTTATATATAATTTTACTATGTTAAAGTTAAAACCTGCCTTTTTATTTGGACAGAAAAGGGGAAATGGTGTGGGAAGTCCTTATGTGTATGTGTTGCTTTTATTGGTTAATGAATAAAGCTACTTTAGCCTATGGCAGGGCAGAACAGAGCCAGGCAGGAAAACTAAACTAAATTCTGTGAGAAAGTAGGCAGAGTCAGAGAGATGTCATGTAGCTACCAAAAAAGAAAGATGCCTGCCAGAGCCTGCTAGAACCTCACCAATAGGCCATGACTTCTTGGCGATGCACAGATTAATAGAGATTAATGGGCTAATTTGGAATGAGCTAGAAATATGCTTAAGCTATTGACCAAACAGTATTGCAATTAATATAGTTTCTGTGTGATTATTTTAAGTCTGTGCAGCCAGGAAATGAATAAGCAGCCTCAGCCTACACTTCCTGATTTGATATACATCTTTGATAAATGAGATGAATCACATACATCAGTTATTTACCCTCCTTTCCGACTGAACTGATTTGCCTTAAAGACAAAAAAGGCTATAACATGAGTCATGGTGTCTGCCCATTGTATTTTGCAGCTTAGGCAACTATATTCCATTTCTGTTAAGAACTTCGTCTTTGTAATTGCAGACAATGCTCTTCCAGAACGCAGTATTACTTATCCTTCTTAGTAAGCCTGTGTGATTGGTGTCATCCCTATTTCAGATTTGAGGTTTCTCAGGTATCTGCAATGGAAAGCATTGGTATTAGAGAAACATGAGTCTAATCACCCTAAAGAAACTGATTTTCAGTGAAGAGAGTGATACACATAAGTAAATGAGATGCACCCTAGATATAGTATTTGGAGGAAGAGATATTAAGAGAACTCTGAAGGTGGGAAAATTGTAGTATGATTCAAATAACCAGATGAAGGTAGCCATGCAAACACCTGACTAACAGGGTGCATTCCAAGAAGAATAAGAAATATAATACCTAAAACAATAGCCAGAAGAGCAATACACTGGAGGCTAGCATAAAGACTGTCTATATGAGAAGAGGGAGAAAGAAAGTGGAATATAATAGTACATTTAAAAGACATTCTAGGCCCTGACCACACACTAGCAAGGATCTAGGTTTAGCCCAATCATAATAAGAAGCAGTCAGGTGAGTGGCATAGCAACAATGAGACACAGCATTTTCGAGTTCAATATGTTGAACTAGGCTGCTTACATTTAAATCCTATTTTTGTAATTACTAGTAATGCACACTTAACAAGTTCCTCATCTTCTATGTCCCTCAGGTTCTCATCTATGGAACAGAAGCAGATTTAATAGCCATTTCAATGGATGTAAATGGACAATGGCAGGCAAGCTTAGGAAAGGGTCTGGTAGATAATAAAAGCAACCAGGTGGATAATAACAACAAGAGTTAGTTAGCATATGGGTTTTGAGATGTTTTCAACAGTTTTCTGAGATGGAACTTAATGGACAATAGTGGAGGCAGAGGTAATTGGATCTAAATGATAAATGGTAGAGGCATGATCTGGAACTAACATAGCAAAAATAGTGAGTGGTTGAAATCAGAATCTATTCAATATGTTTTGCCAGCAGGACTTATACAGAAAAAGTGTGGTGTGAGACAAAGTCAATTTTGACTCTCATATTACAATTGTTTTTACCAAGAACAGTGTATACAATGTTGCTCTTAATCCTTGCTAAATACCAAGACCAGCACACCAGTGGTTTACTGACTAGTGGTATCTTTTTAGATATCCAAAGGATATAAACATCCATTCCTAAACCTTGGGAGAGAGAGCTCTACCTATAAGGCAGGTAAGCTGTGGGAGTAGATGAAAACAGCAAACAAGAGAATGCTAACAGGAGAGAAAAGAGCCAAGATGTATAAATTGAAAATCTAATTTTAATGTCATGACTACAGTGGAAATTAATCAGATAAGTCGGAAGGAAAATGAGATAAATATCCCAGAAGCTTAGGAAAGAAATAGTATCAAAACAGAGCACATGTGTCAAATGTATCAGAAAGGAGGAGGAGGAGGAGGAGGGAGAGGAGGCAGAGGAGACGGAGAGGAAGAGGAAGAAGAAGAGGAAGAAGAGGAAGAAGAAGAAGAAGAAGAAGAAGAAGAAGAAGAAGAAGAAGAAGAAGAAGAAGAAGAAGAAGAAGAAGAAGA
>JAQHUG010000131.1:3583298-3636063 GCA_028555095.1 Dicrostonyx torquatus
CCAATGATAATGGCACCGGGACCTAGCTCTTCTGCATGTATTGGCTTTTGGGGAACTTATTCTATATGGATGCACATCTTCCTAGACCAGGTTGGAGGGGGCAGGGCCTTTGGCTTCCCCCAGGGCAGGGTATGCTGCCCCATCTTAAGGAAGCAGGGGGAGGGTGATGGGTAGTGGGGGAGCAGGAGGGCTGGGAACAAGGGGAGTAAATGTAAATTTTTCTTTTAACAATAAAAAAAAATTTAGAGAGATTCCCTTGGCTTGCTTAAGGAAGAAGTCAGCAAACAATGTATGAAAATGTCTGTGTTTCACCAGCAAATGATGCAGCCCTACATGGGCTCAAGAATGAAGACAACATTGTCATAAAACACTGGGAGCACAGACTCTTGTTGATCCTATTTCAGTTGTGTAATGTAATTTGGATAGTAGTTTGAAAGCATCTTTTTTGTCATGAGAAAATGGAAAGAAAGCTTTCATGGGAAGAAAAGGCTAAGCATCTGACAGTGTACATTGCAGAAGTACCTGGGAAGAAGAAACTGGAAGTGAGCTGTGACAGGAAACAGTGCAGAGCTGTGAAACAAGAGGAAACTCTCAAAGAGCAGCTGATGCAGCCATGGAAGTCTAGAGAGTCGTTCCCCGACTTGTTCAAAGAGCAGCTGATGCCGCCACAGAAGTCCAGAGAGTAGTCCCCTGACTTGCTCAAAGCATAAAACATATGCTGTGCCTTATAATTTTCAGTGTGGAAAACTCTTACAAAAAAGAACAAAGACAATGTGTTCAAACTTCCTCTTATTTGAAATAGCAAGTGATGTTTTCCAAAAAGCTTAATTTTGGTTACAGCAAGCTCTCCTTTTAACCATGAGTAACAGCATAATTATAATCAATGTGTGCTTATATTTCACTTTTGGAAAAAGGAAACTATTTTGTCCTTTAAAGGAATTTAATGAGATACCCTTATAATTAATTTTAAAACTATCTTTATTTCCAGTTCTATCTTTAAACACTCTTGCAAAATAGATATTCTCATAACCTTGTGACCAGGTTATTTTTGAAAGGCAAAGTATTACATAAGTCGGAAGAATTTTATAGTCTAGCTAAAGAAAAAAAATCACATGAATGACAGTACCCCAAAGACTATGATATAAATTGTACCTCTAATAATTTACTTAGAAGTTATTTCCAAGAAAACTCCTAAAGATATCTCATCTCATAATGATTCAAAAAAGCTCCTGTTTAAGGCCCTCCTCTCAGAATTAAGAGCACCGAGATGAGAGGACATGGTAGTTTATGGCACTCGGACCAGTTGAAGTATGGAGAGAAATGTGTCGCTGGGCAGCAATTCTACCTAGAACTTCCAGGTGCCAAAGAAACGTCCATGGAGGTGACTATGGAATCATGGGCCCAAATGAGTCTGGCTTCCATCTGCTTCTTTCATTTGGTTTGATTTTCTTCTGCAACGTTTTTGTTTCCCAACTGTATAACATAGTAGACATTTTACCAGGTTGATAATAGACACAAGCTCTTCAGGAACAATGAGTAGATCTAACAGTTATGGAAAAATAGACTAAAAATGTTACCTGAAGTTTGTGGAGACAGCTAAGTCTGTAAAATCCTAGCCTTGCAAGCATAAGGACCTGAGTCAATGGCGTATGGATGGATCTGCTGAAGGGAAATGGAGGTAGATATGAATATATATATTCATAGGGGCTGGAGATATAACTCAGCAGTTAAGAGTACTGACTGCTCTTCCTCAGGTCCTGAGTTCAATTCCCAGCAATCACACGGTGGCTCAGAAACATCTCTAATGAGATCTGGTGCCCTCTTGAGGAAGAGACCTGGTCAGCCGTCCTTATCAACTTATACCATGAAACTCTATATGGACAAGTTTAACAGAACTGCCATATACTGGTTGCCCGTGCAGGCTTCAGCAGAAAAAGAAAGAAAGAAAGAAGGAAGGAAGGAAGGAAGGAAGGAAGGAAGGAAGGAAGGAAGGAAGAAGGAAGGAAGGAAAATAGGAAGGAGATTATTTTGACTATAACTTGCTAAGTCATAAAATTTTGAAACTATAGAAAAAATGTGTTTGTCTCATAAATGAATCACATTGAAACTGTTCTTTCAGAGGAAATACTTCAAATGGAGACTGTTACATGGTTAGAACACTCCATTCCCCAGTACCCTAGTTTCCTAATCTCCTACAGTTCAATAAGGCCAAATACCTAATTTCTATGTAGAGCAATGCGAGGAGAAGCCCTTTGTCCCTGGCCCATGGGAAACCTCTCAGGGAGTTAGTTGCCTTTGCTTCCATCACATTTCATTTCAGCTGGCAGGGATGGTGATGTCCAGAACATACTAAGCCTAAGGGGGCATTCTTACATTTACTTCCAGCCCCAAATTATTTGGAAAAGCAGAATTCCCTTGCTGTCTTGAGACATGACTTTATTCTGTTATACGGGGATAGAGAATAAACTTTAACTGAATTTGAGCCATTACATCTTAAGGGAATTTGCAACAGCACTTTAGCCTGCTCTAGTTTGTATAAGTAGCTCTTACTGGTTGCCTCATTTCTCTGAAGAGTTATTGCTTATGGGACATCTTTAAATACTATTGCTACAGAAGTTACTAATGTATAGGATGTAGCTTTGGGTTAAAGATGCTGATTTGCATGTTTGGTGACTCCCAGTGAGTTTGTCTCAATGACACTAAAAATAATCAAGTCTTTGAGCTCTAAGAAAACACTTTAATATATGCTATGAAGCTCCATCAGCCAGCAGCCCTGTGTCCTATCATATACACATCATTGAGGGGCTGCTAGCTGTGGATACAGAAGCCAGTGGTACAGATTCTGAACTTGGAGCAAATCACACGGCAGGTGCTGACATGCCATTTCCTTTGACTTAAAACTTTTCAGTGGCAACTGATTTTAGAAATTAAATAACCTAAATATAAAGTTTGACATTTCCAACCTTGATCTGTATTGTGAAAGTGATTTTCATAAATAGTAATGCCTTCAACAAATATTTCATTTTTGTTGATTTTCAGGGACTGATTTAGGTATAAATTGACTGGACACAAGAACCTTGCCTAGGACAATAACAACTGTGGTCTGTATTTGCAGTTCCTTCTATAACACTTGTACAAACACAGACCATTAACAATATTATTTTCATTTCCAGCTTGGTAAAAATCTTTACCTCATTGTCAGTACATCTATAAGTGGACACATCCATGAGTAACTTCTTTAAATCATTTCTCAATTACAACTTAGATTGAAATTTTTATGTTTTTAATTAGAGCAGTTGCTTACTTTGCTTTAACATAAATTTTATCACCAATATTGAAGAACACAATATAACTAGCTCTCAAATAACAGGGTCTTTGAAATTCAAACTCTCATAGCTGGATTTATATTTTGATTGCCTGAGACTTGACTTTTGCAGTAACCACTTTGGGCTCAGAGTTAGCCTTTGACTATAGTATTTCATTATTTCCTTTCCCTAATAAAATAAGGCTTTATGGCTAGATTTTTAAGAAAAGAAACACATGGCCAGTCATGTGTCAACTCTGTATGAACAGTGTGGAACACAAGCCTTCATTGTTTCCTGAACATTGATGAGATAGGTACCTCTGTTTTTGTTTTAGAGATAAGGAAACTAGGAGATGGAGAAGGTAAGAAATTGATCTATGGTCACACATAAAAATAAGTATTAGCAGAGTGATGCACGATGTCCTTTTTATGCTGCTAATATGTGTTGTTTTTATTGGCTGATAGATAAAGCTATTTTGGCCTATGGCAGGGCAGAATATATCTAGGTGGGAAATCCAAACAGATAGAAGAAAAAAGGAGGCAGAATCTGGGAAATGCCATGTAAATGCCAAAGGAGAAAGATTCCAGAACATTACCAGTAGGTCATGGCCACACAGTGATACATAGATTAGTAAAAATGGGTTAATTTAATTATAAGAGCTAGTCAGTAATACGTGTGAGCCATTGGCCAAACAATTATAATTAATATTAGACCTTTGGTGCTCATTCAGTAGCTGTCAGGCAGTAGATAAACCTTTATTTACAGAAGAGGAGACAAACAGTCAACAAAATCAACCAAGCTACACTGTCCTCTCCACACACTGCGCTCTTTATACTGCTCATGAACCACTTCCAAACACAATTGCTCCATTAGTAATTAACGTCTCCACCTCACCGAATGCCACTGCTAACCTTTGTAGAAACTCGGTCCTCCAAAGAGACAGACAAGAATGGCAGAGGGTCTTAAATTTACTCTTTCATCCTTACCTGGACATGCCTAACCACCATACCTTTCTATTGTTCTGTGGCATTGTGGGACTGTTCACCAAAATTGTTCCACTTTGGAATACTTACTGGATACCAGTTTGTTTTCTATTTGATTTGGGTTTTCATGTTTGTTGGTTGCTTGGTTATGTGGTTTTACGTTAGTTTTTGTTTCGTATTAGTTTTTATTAGGTGGTGTTGTGCCTTAACCAGTATGCAGCCACTTTATTTCTTCTCTTTCATCCCTGATTTTATTTTGATGTGAAAAGTCAGTCTATGTAAGCGCCACACTCTTGCATGAGATTTAATATGTGTTATTAAGTTGGATTTCCATTTCACAGGAAAGTTTGAGGACCAAATTGAAAACATGAGTAATTTATTGGGGGTGATACCCATGAAAGATAAAGAGGATTAAGAGTAGACAAAGAGGCTCTGTGTAGTTAAGTCCACCTGACATCGGAGAGAGTGTGAGGAATGTGAAAGAGAGGATGAGATGTAGGAAAAGCTTCAAGCTGTGGGTCAAGTCAAAACAGCCTCAGGCATTACAGTGGGACATTAGCACAAGGCTTGCCTATGGAATAATCGTAAGTTGGATGTAATGGGCAAGCCCACGTGACTCAACAAGGTCTTGTCATGATGAAAGAGAAGAGTTTTATTATCCATGCCAAAACTCCTCACTTTGGAAACTTCTGATAAACAATGAAGCACACGGGGTCTTCGACAACAGACAGAGACAGTTCCTTGGCTTCGATGATAACAATGCCCATGGGAGGCCAATCTGAAATAGGAACGAAGCAGTGTGCACTGAGCCTCTGGAGTCTGAGAGATGGGACACTGGAGCTGCCATCAGAGAACCAAGCCCAGAGTCCTGTCCTGGGACTTGAACATGGAGAAGGAGCTGGAACCACAGCAGAAACAGGTGACACAGACTTCTGGGCTGATGGAGGGGGGTTATAAAAATCATGGTTGATGCTTTTTAAATGACTTTGAAGACATTTTCAAAATAATAATAGTAAAACAATGACTGTGCTTCCGAATTTAGATAAAGGCCACTTAAGTTCCTCAGTGGAGCACTCATACAGATGACAAAAAATTCTGGTGCTGTGAGTTGAATGCTCAGAAGGTTCTGTTGCTCTCACTCCTCAGCCTGGAAACACCCAGAGAGCCTCCCATCACCATTATCTTGATAAGGATAGAGCTGATACTGATTGTTCACAAAACATCTTCACTTATTTTAACTCTGCTCCTGTATTTTCCTTTTCATTTCAGAAAATACAAATTAAAGACAGTTGTTTTGGGTCAAGATGAAATTGTCCTGATTAAAAGTAGAGTTTCAGAAAATCTATTTCTTCAGCGATTGGTGGGGCGTCTCAGACAGTCACACACTAAACCTTCTCATACGTCCTCATTTCCATTTGGAGGGGGTGAACTTCCCTCTGATGAAGTAAAAAGCTTTTAAAAAGAGTACAACATATTCCTTTTGATGAATGAGACCACGGACAAAAGCTGGTGCCTTCTGAAATGCCGTAAACAGAGGCGGACTCGGCCCACAGAGCAGGAAGCAGCAAAGCTCATGCACCTTGCAAGATCACATCTACCTCCTGCCCTCCCTCCAGCCCCCAAATCAACACCTTTTAATTTCACAATTTCTGTAGGTCAGGATCCCAAACACAGTGTGTATGAATTCGTCCTGTTGAGGGTCTCACAGGAACAAAACTATGGTGTTGGAAAGTCTTAACTTTTACCCAGAAACTCTGAGAGAGATTGTCTTCCCAGAGGAAAAGCCCACTAAGGCTTTTGACAGAATATGATGAAGTGAAGGACTAAGGTTCCATTTCTAAGCTGGTTACCAGATAGAAGCAACTTACTGCTCATGAAAACGCTTTCTTGTTCCTGAGCCTTGGTCTTTCCACCTCAGAGCTACCAATGATGCTGCAGCTCCTCCTTTGATTCTACATCTATCTGACTTTCAATACACTTCTTAGCTAGTCTTTGGGATGCAATTTCTTATATCAGGCACACCCAGAGAATGAAGGACATGTTCAATACGTTAAAAATCAATAACCTCAATTACATCTACAAAGTTACTTTCTCATGTAATTTCATATATTCCATAAATTTAAGTGTAGACATCTTAGGAGCCATAATTCTGCCCCTCCACACTCAATAATCAGGTGATCATTCTAGACCCTTGAGTCTTAACTCTGGTGTAGAACTCTTAGGAGAAAGTAACAGTGTTGCAAGGAACTGCTTGTTTTTCCCTGTGGCCCAGAACTGAAATAATAACACAGAAGCTGTGTTATTTAACTTCCTGCTTGGCCATTCTAACTTCTTATTGGCTAACTCTTACAAATTAGTTTAACCCATTTCTAGTCATCTGTATATAACCACGAGGTCGTGGCCTACCAGCAAAGTTTCAGCACATCTTTCTCCAGTGCTGGATCCATGGCGATTTTCTGACTCAGCCCTTCTTTCTCCCACCATTCAGTCCAGTCCTCCCTGCCTACCTAAGTTCTGTCCTATCAACAGGCAAAGGCAGTTTCTTTATTCATTAATGGTAATCACAGCACACAGAGGGGACTCCCACATCATAAAGGCTATCTCTTATGCTTTTTCCACCTGGGTAGTAGAAGCTAGAGAGTGTACCCTTCAGTATCCATCAGCTGAGAAGCATTCGATGTAATAATTCTACCCTGTGAGGCTGAGAGTGAGTCCTAGGATGGAGCGCACTGGGCATGACATTCCTGTGCCAGGAGTGCTGAGACTATAATGGTGCATTACACAAACAGCCTGAGAAAATGTGTTGGTGTAAGGGCACTCAGAATAGAGCTCAGTTTCACTAGTTTTGGCAAATATTCATTGGGCGGTTAATCCAGAGCTTTCAATTTTGAGAGGGGGCTGTGGAATGGGGGTACACCACTGCTTAAGCCTGTTTCTAAACCAGTATTATGGGAGGAACAGCACGGGTGACAAGGTTTGTGCCTAATTATTAATAAATGTGGAATTTCACTTCATAGACTGCTGGTTTGCTTACTTGTTATATTTCTATGGAAACACAAAGGGAAGTACAGTTTTAAAGACAGTACCTGTCAGGCAAGGTATGCTCAGTTACAATAGTAGCATGACTGCTATAGAAGCATGTTGTAGAATGTTATTTTAAGGTTACATTTGTTTATTGTAGCAGAGACTGCTCATTCATTTCCCAGCTGCTCAGACCCAAATAATCACACAGAAACTATATTAATTATAGTACTGTTTGGCTAATATTGTAAGTATATTCCTAACTGCTCTTACATCTTGAATTAACCCATTTCTACTAATCTGTGTATTGCCATGAGGCTGTGGCTTACTGAAAACATTCCCAGTCCTTCTCCTTAGGCAGCTCACATGGCATCTCCTTGACTCCACCTACTCTCTCTATATATCTCTCTTTGGATTTTCCACCTGGCTTTACTCTGCTAAGCCATTGGCCAAAACAGTTTTATTCATTAGCCAATAAAAGTAACACATATACCGAACGGCATTCCACATCATCTTCCCGTTGCTGTCTAAGTAAAAAGGAAGGTTTTAACTTTAACATAGTAAAATTACATATAACACAACAGATATCGAGCAAGAATTACAGTTACAATAATTCTTTATGAGTCTAAAGTATCGTATCTACTTTATCTTTTATAATAACTAAGGAAAACTATAATTATAACTATCTATTCCTCAACGCCATGAAAGACTGGAAAAGGATATAATATTACCTAAGTAAACAGAAAGTACATTCTAAGCAACTTCCAAAATTTTAAAATTGACAGAGACATCTTGCTACCTGGACAGTCACCCAAAGTTCTACTGTTACATTGGTTAATCCATCTTCAGCCTACAGGCCCATAGTATCCAGAAGACTTTTCCATGAAGCAGGAAATCTGAAAGACAGTTCTACCTATCTTGGCAGTTTGTATTTTCTTCTGTGTCCTGCAGAAAGTCTGGCAGACTCTTTCATGAAGCAAGAACCCTGAAGGATGTCTCATCCTCTTTAGGCAACTTCAGCAGTCATTTCTCTGTGGGTCTTGCTTATCCAGTTTACACAGCATATCATTAAGCAATCCAAGCAATAGCAGTTTCTTGCCCAAATATCTAGCAAACTCTATAATGAGCCTCTTCGATGCCCAGCATCCTCTTGAAGTAGATTGATGCTGACAGAAGCAGGCATGTCTCACTGTCAAGAAAAGTCTAAGTTCTATAAACATTTAAATGCCGTATTCTGTAAGTCTCTGGAAGGTTTGAAGAATACTTATACATCTGAAATACATTTCTGTACATCTAGAAAATCTAACTAAAATGACTACAAGTTTGATTATTATAGATGACTATCTACTAATCTATATTTTTCAATTATACTTTATAGTTTTAAAATGAGAAGTACAAGCACAACACCTTAAATAATAGTAGAAATGTACGTTTATCTAAATTTGATTTTAAATTTGTATCAACACACCAAAGTTCATACCAATGTCAAGTACTTATCCCTTTATTATACCCCCCTTTAAATGAAATAAACATTTATAAACAATCATTTTTGGAATTTGGGCATAGTTTTCTCCAAACTGCTTCCTGTTTTTTTGTTGGGAAAACTATTTTTAGGGGTTCAAAGAAACCTTTTGTAGAATCTTGTTCTGTCAAACCACATTAGCCTAGAAGGAATCCACAGGTTCTCATCTCAGAAACAAAAGAAGAACCTCTTTTTCAAAGCAACATGTTCTTATACCCAAATTTTGAAGTTTATGATGGTTTAACTCAGCAGGCCCCCAGAATCAAATGTCTCTCTGCAGGCAAAAAATTCAAAGAAAACACAATAATGCACATAATCCAGACTCTCTGTGTATTTTCAAATTTTTATGTGATTTATTTTTTTACTCCTTTATTCTATAACTATCTATATTCTTTTATATTATTTTTACTGTCTCCTTAAAGACTTTATTTCTTTTTATAACTGTCTATATTCTTTCTCTTCTCTCTCCCAAGCCATTAGCTCAGGCTTCTTATTAACTCTTATAACCTATATTAGCCCATTATTCATGTCTATACTAGCCACATGGCTGTGGCTTACTGGAGATTCTAACCGGCATCCATCTCAGGTGGAGGATCCATGGCTTCTCTGACTCTGCCCTTCTTCCTCCCAGCATTCAATTTCATTTTCTCTGCCTACCTAAGTAGCCCTATCAACTAGGCCAAGGCAGTTTCTGTATTCATTAACCAATGAAAGCAGCACACAGACAGAAGGAATTCCCCCATCATCTATTGGCAGTTGATAGCTTCTAAGATAGAAAGAGAGTAATTTCTTTAAAGATGTGTCCATGGGTAGCATCGTGCAGGTGACACTGGACTCCTTGGTTTATAAAAAATAAGAAGACATGAAATTGGAAGGAAAACATGATGAAAAATAAGGGTGAGGAGAGAATTAGAGGTAAATGTGATCAAAATATGTTATATACATGCATTAAATGGTCAAAGAAAACATTTTAAGAGACTATAATTTTTAATGGCACTATTCAGGTGCCATAATATCATGAAGACACCATCCATACCCCATATCACCATGACAGCTGAACTGAGAAGCATACCTATAAGAGAAGACTGCTTCTGGAAAGCTGGAATGCAAGGCAGTGGCAATGAGGCAGAGGCTAAGTTGTGGCAACTTATCCACAAACACTAGATCACAACATAGTCATGGGCATTCAACTACAGGCTCCAGGAACACCCATATGGCTTAGAATCATTCTGTGGATGAATTATTTATCTTGTGATAAGTCTGGATGCAATTTTCTGCTGAATCATCAGCCTATTACAATGACATACCACTCTTCTCAACATACAGGCTAAGACTGTATAGGATGGTAACATTACTCCAGAAAATGAACAGTTTCCCTAAACAATAGAGCAAACAGGATAAGACTGAAACTCCTATGGTCAAACAAGGTTGGTTTTATGCTCTAAGTTCTCTTCCTATTTTATCTAGGGAAACTTGCTCACCTCATCTTAATAAACATGAGCTGGTCAAGAAGACTAATTGAAATAATGCAGCATAGCATACAAATTGCTGCAGAATCTGCTATAGTTAGAAGTCAGTTAATGAGGCACTTTTTTCTCAAGTACTGCTAGCACACAAACTTTCTAACAACTAAAATTAGGTCTTTATTTTACTTGCACTATTCTTTGGATTTGAAATGTATGCAAACAATTATTTAAGTGTCTGTCAGTTGGCCACTGTCTCTAACCACCTCCATAGGACTCTGCACCTGCAAGGGAAGTACAGCCCATGGGTCTCCAGTCCCTGGGTCCTCACCAAGTCATAGCTGTTTTTCACATCACTAAGAAAGACATGTATGCTGACATAAGACTATGTACAAGATTTGATTCATATTTATCCAACAGGAACATGTTCCTCTCTGGTAACAAAGGTCCAAAATCACATAACCTAGTTTAGAAAATTAAAACAAAATTCAAAAACATTTGTATAACCTATTAAGGAATAAAATGCTTTTACCATCCCTTCTATCAGTTCAGGATTACATTTCAAGTTTACTGTGGTCTTACTGAGAACCTTGGCGTTTAATTAGCCCACTAGCTTTATTTGTATAAACGAAGTTCCAATTCTGATAGCACACAGAAATCTCTGTACCTCCAAAATATCTGGTGAAGTAAAGACATAGTGCTATGATAAGATTTCAAGAAGGTATTGCCAATGTTCACATGAGTAGAATATTTTATATACACAGAAAACAAATTTATTTAATATCCACTCATAAATGTTTGATCCAAATCCTGCAGATGAATTTTTAGAGCTATAATGAAGTCAACTGCCTTCAAGAAGTTTATGATCTAATGGAGAAACGTGTAGCACACTAAAGTGGAGAAGTACACCATAGTATATTATTAGGTGCCAGTTGGAATACCTTGCAAGCATTTGTGACAGAATTGGAAGTGTCAAGGTTATCAATGAGGGAAGAATCTCTTTTTGGGATCCTACCTTTCCTTCTGTGTAGTCTTTTCAATGACATCTGCACAGCCTTGCTGACCCCATGGGAAGGCAAAACATCTGGACTAGAGGCTAAAATGAGTTAGCACTTCCATGAAAATGAGCTCAACCAGAAATGAGATTCCGTACCCCTCAATGCTCTATGCTAAATCCTAGATGATGTAGAAATTAATCCAGACTGTAAGAACTAAGAGGTATGGTTTATTTTTTGATTATCTAATTTTTGGTTATCTAATATATGAGTCGCTAGGAGTATTTTCAATAGTGACCTCTTTAACTAGCTCCCTTATGGCTTCCAAAGTCAGCTTTCTTCTCTTACTCAAAAGACCATTTAGATGTTTCAAGTCAAAATTCCTAAGAAACACACGGGAATTACTTTTCCTACCTAAGACTCGGGCTTCTTGAGTTCTGCTTTTCTGTCCTCCTCAAATGATTGACATCATATTTGTTTCAGTGAGAATGGGTCTCATGTCTGTTCTGTGTCTCTGCCACTAGTGTTCTCTTACTGTTACCATTATCAATCATGCTCACACCTACTGCCAAAGTGTGTGCTCTGGTGAGCCCTTTATATTAATTCTTTCATCCTAACTACTGTCCTATAGGCAGAGTAATCTCTAGGGAAGCAAAGTAACTTGCCAAAAACCAGGAACTATGAGAACTAAGATTTATTCCACCTTACTCCATATTGAAGGATCCTAGACATTATGCAATGCTCACAATTTGAGGCTAGATGTTATGAGTTGAAGCCAATTATATCAAACACTCTTTATTCAAAAGACACAGATAAACATTATGGCTTGTACAGGGGGTACTTTAAACACATCACAAATATAAGGCAATAACAGGGCTGTATATATAGTATTTGACACCTAAATACTATGTTTCTCTTACCCTGGATGATGGGATACCATTTTTGTTTAAGGTACTTGATGGTCTGTTGATGGGCCCAGACATTTCAGATGAATATACCTTGGCCAGGAGAGAATCAGACAAAAATAAGACGTTCTCAACCTCTGACTGCCTTCAAGACTCTTGTAAGGATCTATAATTATTCTCAAGATCAGAACCTGACATCAAACATTGGTTTCCAATGACTCTTGTCAGCTTCCTCTGATTACAGGTTTGCTCCCCGTCTCAGCCTTCTCAATTACACTTGGCTTGCTGCCATATATGCTACCATTATCACCACCAAGATCTAAACGGTGCCTCTCCAGACACATTGAACGCTATGGAATGTCCATGTTTACAAATGGAAGCTATAATCACACCTCTTGTGGTAACAGCCAGTTTTGTATTCACTTCACAAATGCAGAAATTATCCCACCAAACGGTCAAAATAACAGGTTAAGTGTTTTGACCCAGTTCAACAAATATTAATTAAAAACTATGGTATCATGTATTATGTTAGGACTAGGAAAAGGAAAAATAGATCAGCCCAGGAGTTGTTTGGCTCACGAAAAGGAGCTTTGCACATCATATCATATCCACAGAACAGCCTCTACGGTAAGGGAGAAAGCCACAGGTGCTCTGCTCACATTCAGGTTCAGGGTTCCTTGCTGGGTATGAGCAGAGAAATTTATGGCACACAGTTAAAATAGCAACTGTGCCTTCCCGTACCCTATACTCACTCACACCTGGAATGACACCTATAATTTGAAGTGGTCCTGAATACAGTCTCCTCACAGAGGCTGTAATTTTATATTTTGTGAATACATACTTACTTGGTGATCATTTTCAGTGTGGGGCATCATGGCTGTCCCTATACAAGTTGGCAGTATATTTTGACAGAATGGGGGACACCCAAAACATAAATTCAAAGGGCCTTAATTCACTTAAAACTCTTTCACCTTCCTCAATATGAAGCTTCTTAACTGAAGACAGTGCTTTCCCGGGCACCATTAGAGGTCAAGTTTACAGCTAAGGCTTCCTGTAGCTCAGTGGTCATTAGCTCATACTGCTTTCCAAGGGGACCACAGTTGGGTTCCAGCACCCGGTCGGGCTGCTCACAACAGACTCCAGGTCCACAGTATGTGAAAACACTTCCTGACATCTGCGGGCACCTGTGCTCAAGTGCCCATACCCACACGCAGATACACACATATAAACAGAATTTAAAATTTTAATACATTAAAGTAAGCCTCCTAGTATGCTACTAATAAAACAAAATGCAACGGGCCTAGACCGTGACAGGCATGCTGTGACCGGTTTCATGTGGTTGTTCCTGCAACCTCAGTGACATTAGATCAGTAAAACTCGTCCCCTTAACTGCTGAGAAACAAAACAGAGGCTTCAGGCGGTAGAAGGACTTCCCAGGGTCCCAGAGTCTCAGCCAGGATGCGAGTCCAATACGAATCAACTCCACAAGAACCAGGTCCACCTGGCGTATGTAAAGAAAGGCTGAAAATCATTACTGTAAGAAATTTCCTAAGGGAGAAATAAAAGAGAAGCCAAGCAGGGAGATCAAAGAAGAGCCCAAGTGTTTCAGAAGTGCTCAGTAAAGCCGTATCTATTCTATAATTTTGACAGGGATGAGCCTTATCCAAACACTTACCTGTGTGGAGCCTTCCTGCCATTTCTCCTAATCCCAACACATTCTTCCCATAGACTTTATTCTTCCACTTGATAAATTCCAGGGTCCATTTCTGCTGCTCACACAGCAGGCACATGTGGGGAGCTAACTTGCAGGAAATGATCATCTTTATTATTTACATCAAAGAACTATCTTTGAAAGATAGTCTCAGGGTGAACAATTACTGAAGAACTGCCAAGGGTGGACCCTCTGCCAAGTAGTTGCCCAGAGAGCAGGTTTCTAGGACATAAAGACAATGGTTCTGGGGAGTTTGGAACTGCTCTGTAGGTATTATACATCCTGATAACTTCCATTCCTACTCCAGGACCAGACAGGCTTTCATGCAAAGCAAAAACCTCTCAATATTCTCTAAAGAGTGAATGGGGTCACCGGCATTCTAGTCTCTGTCCTTCAGCTAACTAGTACGAAACCTTCGGAAACCCAATCCTTTCTAACATCCATCGCCTTTATGAGAGGAGTTAGCATGTAGACAGGTACTGTGGGATGAGATGAGGAATACAAACATGAGTGAATGATGTTCCATGTCCCCAAGGAGTCATCTTGGAAGCTGTTAGGGATATTAAAATAATAAAATTATTACTGATATTTTAACACACCAACCAGTATTTTATTATGATGTCATACTTTCTCCAAAAGCATTAAAACAGAAGCTAAGCGTGACAACGCTTGTCAGTAATTATAGCACTCAGAAGACTAAAAAGAGTGGATCATTACACACACACAGGTAAACCTTAGGAGTTGTAGAATGTCTGCTGAGGATGTACAAGACCTAAGCTTTATTACCAGCACCTAATATTAAAAAGGAAATAAAATATACTTCTTCAGTGGCACAAACTAAAATACTGACAGTATATGTGTATGTGATCACGTGTACCTCACGTCATAAGGTTATGGGATCTAAGTGAATAAATAGGGCTGGAGAGATGGCTCTGTAGTTAAGAGCAGTTGTTGCTCTATCAAGAAAACCCAAGTTCAGGTCCCAGCACCTCTTGGTGGCTCACAACACATATCTTCAACACTCTATCTGGTCTCCTTAGTATCAACACACGTATTTACATATTCACATACATACACTCACACACACACACATGAAAAATGAAAAGTAAGCCTTCAATGAATAAATAGAAAAATGACATTTCCTAGAAAATAGTGAACTTTAAGTAATTATATATTAAAGCCATTTCAGGCACAGATATTTTCCGTACATTATCATTTCATGTTATTTAAGGCTCATAAAAATCCTTGGACATATGCGTTGTTGTACTTGTTTTATTAATAAGAAATTAAGTTTGGAAATAACGTACTTGGCAAAGTTCACACCAATCATTTGAGTTAATTTCTATTAGATTCCAATCTCATGTAACAAATCAGACTACTGCTTTCCACCTCTGTTCCCCTGGTCTACGCCTATCTCCTTTTTCCCACCCGTACACTAGCACAGCCTCTGCTTTTCAGTTGATTTTTGCATCTGGGTGTCCGTCACCGCGTGTTCGTGTTGTTACATAGAGATAGAGACTTTCAGCTCAATCCTTGCTGTTTCTGTTTAGATCTTCCCCCTAATACACATCATCTGCTCCGTTCTCCAGACTGCAGACTTTCCCACTGAGATAGGAAAAACAGCTACAGATTGCTTTAGATTCTCAAAAGTCTTGAGTGGTTGGCAGAGAAATTTATAGCCACAGGTAAAGTGACCTTGAAAGTCACTCACTCTTCTCATTCCTAGAACCATGATAGTGTTAGAATAGACCAGTCTGTTGGATTCCATTGGAATCCTGGTGCCAGTAAATATAATCCTTACCGTTTGGGGACACATTACTCTGTGTGGGTCTTGGTATGGGTCTGTACACGTCATGAGTATGGTGCCTGTAGGTTCCCAAAAAAAAAAAAAGGTAATGGATCCCCTGAATCTAAAGTTATAGAGTATTGTGAGTCACTCAATATGGGTGTGAGAAACAAACTCCAGTTTTTTGAAAGAGGCAGTAGATGCTCTTAACTGTAAGCAGTCTCTCCAGCCTCTTGTTATTACCTTAAAATTTTGTTGTGTGTGTGTGGAGATGTTTCTGTGTGATCACATGCATAGGTGTTGTATGGAAGCCATAGTCAATATGAGGTATCTTTTTCAATAGATGGCCACATTAATTTTTTGAGACAGGATATTTTACTGAACTTGGAGCTCACTCATTTGTCTGGACTAGCTAGCTAGCAAGCTTCAGAGATCTGCCTCTGCCTCCACCACACTGAGATTACAGGTGTGCACCACTGCACAGAGCTTCCTATGTGTGAAAAGCATCTTTGTTGGGGGAGGATGCTGCTTGTTCATTCCTGGCTATCCAGACTGCCAAAATAATCACACAGAAACTGTATTAATTAAGTCACTGCTTGGCCAATCACTTAAGCACTAGCTAGCTCTTATATCTTTGGTCAACCCGTTTCTATTAATCTGTGTATGGCTACGTGGCTGTGGCTTACTGGCAAGGTTCTGGCAAGTCTATCTCTGGTGATGGCTACATGGGGTCTCATGACTCCGCCTACTCTCTCTCTCTCTCTCTCTCTCTCTCTCTATATATATATATATATATATATATATATATATATCTTTTCCATCCTGGCTATATTCTGTTAAGCCATTGGCCAAAAGCAGCTTCTTTATTCATTAACCAATAAAAGGCATACATAAACAGAAGGACTTCCCATACCACATGTTACTAACTCTGCAGCCCATTCTCTGTTTATGACATAATTCTGTCAAAATCTTCATTCATTGTCGTTACTGAAAGCAACAACTAGTTAATGAGCAGTTGTCTCTCTGTGGTAGCTGGCAGGCCTCACTTGTACAGAAGTTTGCATAATGCCTCTCCTACGGTATGCCCACAATGCTAATCCCTTCTCCGTCTCCTATATGCATTTAAACTTTTCTTTTCTGACCTTAGTCCAATAGCACCCACTTTCATCATATGGCTTGCCTCCTCTTAGGTGTCCCTTTTGACATGTCTTTTTTTTTTTTTTTTTAATTTCTTGCTGTTCCCATAGGATTCTGTCCAAGCCTCTCTCTCATGTTAAAATGTTCGTTCCAGCATTGCTACTTCAGGGCTGAAGAGCATATCTTCACTCTTGCTGTGTCAATCTCGATTGTCTTTTTGCAGAGATCTTGTCATCCCTACCTGCCTACTTCTCTGTCTGTAAAGAAATGCTAGGCTGTTGACATACTTATTGCGGTGGTTTAGCCTGAGATTTCGATGTGGTTTTCCAGCACTCTGAAAACACTCTGAATCTGGAAAAAACATGTATGTATGTGTGTACTTTTCTAGGGAAAGCATTTGTGACTTTCATGAGATCAGGGAAAATCAGAGATCATAGAGATAGATGTAAACAGAATCTAAGAATGCTGAGCTTAGAAGAATTTTTTTAACTTTTTATTGATCTTATTGAGCTCTACATTTTTCTCTGCTCCCCTCCCTGCATCTCCCCTCCCCGTCAACCCTCTCCCGTGGCTCCCTTGTTCCCAATTTACTCAGGAGATCTTGTCTTTTTCTACTTCCCATGTACATTAGATCCATGTCTCTCTTAGGGTCCTCTTTGTTGTCTAGGTTCTCTGGGATTGTGAATTGTAGGCTGGCTTTCTTTGCTTTATGTCTAATAGCCACTTATGAGTGAGTACATATCATATTTGTCTTTCTGAGTCTCGGTTACCTCACTCAATATGATGTTTTCTAGATCTATCCATTTGCCTGCAAATTTCAAGATGTCATTATTTTTTTCTGCAACAACAACATCAACCCAGCCACACTGAGCCTCACAGAAGAGAAAGTGGGAAGTACACTGTGCACTGGCACAGGAGACCACTTCTTAAATAGAACCCCAGCAGCACAGACACTGAGAGAAACAATAAGTGGGACCTCCTGACACTGAAAAACTTCTGTAAAGCAAAGGACACAGTCAACAAGACAAACGACAGCCTACCTCAGACAGAGGAGCTTGTATATCCAAAATATACAAAGAACTCAAAGAATTAGAAGACATTTTAAAAGGAGATGATGGTTTTCTGCTCTGGGATTAGAGACACTTAGGATTCTGTTGTAAAAGCAGTCTGATTACTTGTATATTTCAAGTATTTTAAAAGCACAATTGAAATTAGATCTTTATCTATAAGCCTTTTTGAGTATATTGGACATTTCTCATTATTTTGATTTTTACTAAAATTAAGTAGAACCAACAATGATTATAGGCATATGTTTTATTGAATACTCCTCACCAAATTGCTGAGCACTTTCTTTACAACATTATATTTAATATTCAAATAGCAAATGGTTGTCCCTGTTTCCTTATTGAAAAAACAAACAAAAACAACAACAACAAAAAAACAACCTTCAAAAGAACTCCTAACAGCACTCATGGTCATAGGCCCATGTGGAGTCAAGAAACCCTACCTTCTTGTGTTCTAGCTGCCAGTTATTTAAGTTTGCATAAAACAAGGAAATATACTATTACTCAATAAATATACCTCGCTTGGGTTTTGATCTTTTTTTTCAACTGGGACGATTTTACCTCCCAGGGGACATTTGACTGTGCCTACACAATATTTGGTTGTTGCTAATGAGAGATACTAATGGTATCGAGTGGGCAGAGGCCTGCGAGGCTGCTAAAGCCCTACTGCGAACAGGATCGCCTCCCATGACAAATCATTTGGCACTGGCTGCCTGCACTGCCCTGCTGAGACATCCTGCTCTAGACAGGAGAGTGGGAGGAACAAAACAGCTCCGTGATGAAATGCTGAGGACCATTGGTCACGCATAGCCAGGAGAGAAAAAACAGTTAATAGCTGCTGAAACATGAGCCCCTGATGTCGGAAAACAACAACAACAACAGAAATCTCTACTTTCCCTTTGACCTCACCTTTTTTTTTCTAACATTGTCCATGCAGCCCCTAACTCTGTGTTCTCATACTTCAAATGCAACAAAGTCAACGAGAGAGTTTCAAATACATGATCTCCAAGAGCCAACTCCAGAGTCAGATTCATTAGGTCTGAGGCCCATGGCTACTCAAGCAGCAATACAGATCACTTGCCCTTCTGGAGCCTTCTCCGCCTCTGCCTCAAGGCAGAACTCCATGAGCCGCCTCCCCCACCCCACATTAACGTGGCATCACGTGGCATCCTTGCTGTTTGCTTGTAGATTCACTGTGTATCCAGCAGGTTAACAAGACAAGAACCACTCTTTGAAACGCTTAACTCTTCGTGAGGAAAATTGAAATCTAACATCACATTTCTCTGGGGGAGAAAAAAAGATTATCGTTTATTAATTTTTCCAAAATCCTTTTAACACTTTTTCCTTCTTCGTTAACAGCTTAGAATATACAAACTCACTTTTAAAAAGAGAAACAAGAAAAAGACAATGCCTGCAAATCATACTCCTGAAACAGTCATTGTGCGGCATTTAAAAATCTACACTGTGTGTGAGAATGTGTTTGGATGTGTGTATGTGTGTTGTGCATATGTGTGTGCATTTGTACACATGTGCATGTGTGTGCATGTGTGTGCACGTGTGTGCACACATATGTGTATGTGGTTTCCATCTCCTTTTCTGTCATCAGGCCCTCTCCCTGCCTCCCTCTGCAGCCCTTTCTTCTGAGCACATACTTCTTGCCAATGTATTTAACGTCCTCTTTCCTTCCAAGCCCCTAAAGACCTAGACTAACTATCTCCTTTTATTAAAATTAAGTCTTGGGTAATTTGCATAATTTTTCCTCTCTTGCCACACATCTTGAATTAAATTCATTTTTTATTGGAATGTAAAGTGTCTTCTTTCAGCCCCACCCAAATTTGTTCTTTAGTGCCACAGTAATTGTGTGGGTGATTTTTCTGAGTGCGGTTAGTTTGTCTTGAGATATAACGGTTATAACTCATCTTTGCCTCTGAAGGAACTGGGGCTTCAACTCTCTCTCCAACACTGTGGTTGGTAGGTCGCTTTGCTGATGCCTCCCGATGTCCACAGCCTTTCAGCTACTGCCAGACCAAGACTGGGCTTCGCCAGTTGACTTGTTGCCATGGCATGGTTAGCAGAAGCTGATTGAAAACATTTAACACAAGCATCGCTGACGAACTGGCTGCAGGTTCCGCCTGAGTAGAAATTGTGGATGGACAGGGAGCCCCTCAAACGCTCAGCTCTGGCAACTTTGGCTTCCCCCTCTGGATTTGGCAGTAACAGTGGGCTTCTGCTCCCATAATGCTACAGTCTTCATGCGTCCTCAGGTATTGGGACCCTTGGCCCTTCTCAGAGCCCGGTATTACAGTCCTCGGGATCAAGGGTCTCAGAGACGAGGCTGAGAGTTGCAACCACTCTCTGGAGGGAGCTGCAGGTTCTTTCCTTCGGCTCCTGTAGCTTTCCGTCTGTTCTCCACTCTCTCTCATTTATGAACCCTCTTTCTGGCCTGGCTGCTCTAGACCTGCTTGGCTGCTCCTTCAGTCGTCAGCGCTGTCTGTCAGGAAAACTGTGGGTGCCTGCCTCTGTCAAGACAGCTTTCAGGAGCTGGATCCAGCAGCTGAATAAAGTCGCTGCTGTGACCATAACAGACTTCTCTTCCCACTAGAGGCCGGATCCTGGTAGGTGGATGGGATCCCTGGGCAAAATCAGTAGGTGGTCAGAGGCAGCAGGTGCCAGACTAGTGCTGCCAAGTGGATTTAGGTTCGTGGGTGCAGCGCTGGGCTGGCCTGAGGGCTGTGCTGACTGCAGCTTCTTCATCAGTCAAGAGGAGATTGGCAGTGTTCTGCACTGGGTAGGGAGTGACAGGGATGCATGCAGACCCAGATGCCAGTCACTGGGTGTGCTCTCAAGACAACCAAACCCAACTCATCAAGAACCAGTTGCAGATAATCTGTTCTCAGAAGCCAGGACCCAGGACTCACAAATGGACACTTACGCTTTTCCAGAGTCCAGCATCAGAGATCAGAAAGAGGAAAATATCAGGCCTTCAGGGACACCAAAGAAGCGTCTGGATCTGAGGCCCTCATATGATGCCCATGGGATCTTCAGCTAGTTAAACCACTAGACGGTACATGAGGAATCCTCTGGATTGGGTCTGCTGTGCTCTCTGGGTCTTCAGTTTCAGCCTTTTAGAGGCCACTGGATTTTCTTTAGCTGTCCAGAGTGATCTAGACGTTGGGAGGCAATCGACAGCAGCTCCAGGCCCGTTGCTTGGACTCCCGCACACAAGTTTCGTCCATCCATGTCTCTCGTGCTGCCCCTTTTGTCCAGTGCAGCCTGCGCTACTGAAAGTAAACACGGAAAGACCACCAGAGAGAAGGTTTTGTTGGATCTGTAGTTACAGCACTAGGAGAATTAGCACTGATAGCGTCTCCCAGCCAGTTCACGGATGGAACCATCACAACCAAGGGTGTTTGGCCATTGTCATGAAGGCTTGCATCCTTGACCAATCACATCCTCTGCTCTCAAGGCCAATCCCTGTGGATGTTCCATCGGGGAGTGTGCCTCTTCTGACCCAGGTGGAGAGCGTTCACTGTGGCCTGTGCTGGGTTTGGGGCTTGGAGCTGATCAGGCCACATCCACCTGCAGCCTTTTTTCTCACAGCTTCAGTAAAGGAAATAACAAGCACCCTAATGAGCCCCTGTCTGTGAATCTGTGCCTTTTTAACAGACTCTGTATTGTCCAGATCCCAGGAGAACATCTGCCTTCATTCTCACTTCCTCAGTGAAATTTACAGGATCAAACCAGCAGACGGCAAGGACAGCAGAGGACTGACTGCCTTAATAGTGCAAACACCCTAACTAGATGAACCCCTTCTTTTCTACTTTCCCCACATATTATTCAGAGATGCCTCTTTTTTCCTCTCCTAGCCCTAGAGAATCAGAGACCACCTGGCTGCAAGCCCCTGCTGTGGGCTAGTCACTAACTAATTGGCATGAAATTTCACGTTTCTCTGAGAGTTGCAAGAAGGGGCACCACAGCTGGAGAGAAGACTCAGAGCTAAGAGCACTTCTAAAGGACTCACAAGTGGGCTCCCAGCACCCTCATCAGCTGCCCAACACTGCCTGTGAAGCTAGCTCCAAGGGCACTAACTCACCTGGTCTCTGAGGGAGACCTACACACATGTGCAAGTACACACGCAGACACACAAACACACGCACACACACACACTTTAAATTAAAAGGGCACCAACTCTGTCTCATCAAAGTCTCCTGTGCCACACTACTGTCTGTCTGTAGGTCCATGGTATTAATAGTTCTCCTAATAAATCTCTTACCCCAAAGTACAATCTGCTTAAAACCTTTTGGCTTATGATTCCAACATTCTGGTACACACTGTATCAAGCAGCCTTGGCTGGAGCTGTAACTTCAGCAGCCAGGGCAATCAGCGGCAATCTCTTGCATGGATGTTTGCAAGCATTCATGGAGTGTTCCAGACCAATGTGCTGGCACAGAGGTAACCAGGCAGGCTGTTACACTGATGGTCCCTTTGTTCAAGGCAATGACCGGAGCAAGAGTGTTTCCAATAGCTTCTAACTGGGGACACAAATCACCTGATCCCCAGCATCAGCGCTTATTTACGGGAAAATAGCCTCTAGAAGGAGGGTTTCTGATGTAAACCTACGGAATTCAGCATTAACCGTGATTTTAACAGATGCTAACTCAATCTGAACAGTTCTTTATCACGCCCAGTGCCCAGGCACAGATGGATGGGCCCAGCAAGGCTCGCAAGTGGAAGATTAAAATGTGCTTAAGCAGTGGGTTCTTGCTCTGCTTTCCTTGGACCTCAGTGACTGTTCAAAGGACAAGCCCAGTTCACAGGGATTAGCACAGGGACACTGAAGAAAAGACTTCTAACCGCCCATCTATGAGCCAATCAGGCCTGGCCAGCCCAACGACCCACAACACAGAGCCGATGAGATCCCAGACAAAGTTTCCTTGACTCAAACTTTGAGTGATAAACAAGTGGTCACTGTTCAGGGACTTTAGTACTTGGGATGTTTTCTTTGATGACAAACGCTAACTATTAAACATACTTTAACCAGTGGCCCCTGTTTTTATGGACACTGTTTTATTCCAGGGAGGTTTGAGGTCTTTCTCCTGGTCCACTTGACCACTTCTTTCAAAATAAAAAATCTTAGTCTAATTCAAATGTTCTATGCTATGTTTCTTTTTAATACAAGTGAAAAGCAAATCCTTGAATATATAATCGAATCAATAAGAAACAGACAAACAAGAACTATTTTATCTATTGAAAAATTGTATTGATAATAAAGAGAAAACTTCCCCCACCTCCACACCCCAAAAATGGAAATTTCACTGTGATTTCTTTTAATACTTCAGGAAGAAATCAGTCTCTCAGAAGCTGACCCCAGAAAACACGACAGAGGAAGGTGGCCTAACGTGTTTTAACAGGGTGCCATGAACAGGATGCGAGAAAGCAATTCAAGTATTATAGTATAGCAAAATTATAAACCAATTGCTCCTCTTGGCATAGAAACAGTTCAGTGTGAAATACAAGGAAAATGGGTTTCTCCCCTTCCACAATGTGCGTCCCAGGGATGGATCTCGGGTTTGGGGCTTAATGGCATTGCTCACTGTGCAGTTTCACCAGCCATAAAGGTAGTTTAGCATTCAAAATGATCGCACCATCTCGAGTAAAAAGAAACCTCATGATTAATAAGATACAGATAAGACTTTATAAACTACAGTAGCCACTCACGTTAAAACTCCAAGCAAAGTAGAAGCACAAAGTTCTAGGCTCCAGAACAAACCATCTACAAACACATGAAAAGGAGCCACTGTGAATTTAAAGCTTAATCGCATATAGTGGGAATTTTCTCTGAATCAAGGTGAAAACCAGAAACGGGACTTAGCACATCCCTCCATGTTACCCTAGAGGACAGAGCTGGGACGCTAAAGCAAGAAGTCAGATGAGAATAAAAGTTCCCTTAGCATAAATGAAGTCTTCCCTGACATATTTATATATCTGGAAGCTACAATAAAATTTTATGTACTATCTGAATATTGTGAATCTAAGTCCCTACCCAAAAGATCACTTTACAAAAACATTTTATATGCCAAAAGTATTGTTTACAAAAACATCTCTTATTACCATTTGCAATATATTTTTAAAAGACATGCCACTGTCATTGACTGGAGGACTCTACGTCGCATATATTGAGAGCTCCCAAAATTGAACTCTAGGGTAAATACAATTTCAACTAAAGTCTTGGTGGCCTTATTTGTGACAGCTCTCCAGCTGATCTGAAAGGATGTGGGAATTCAAAGGACTAAGAATCACCACGGCAACTAAACCACAGTGTTTAAGGATGATGCTACCAGACACCAGGAGCAATGTAAAGCTGAATGGTAAAAGCAACACAGTCCAGAGCAGATCGTGCAAAAACACCAGCAGAACTGGAAAAAATGCCTGCACATGACTCTGCACGTACATAGTTGAGCCTGGCTGAAGCGGAGATGGTTCTCCTACGGAAGACAACTCCTCAGAGTAAGCGGCGCCCAGTGGATTCTCCACCTGGGCGATCAGGGCTAAAGCCTGCCTCACACAGCCTCACAGTTCACACCAGGCGCCTCACACAGCCTCACAGGTCACACCAGGCGCCTCACACAGCCTCACAGTTCACACCAGGTGCCTCACACACCTCACAGGTCANCAGGTCACACCAGGCGCCTCACACAGCCTCACAGTTCACACCAGGTGCCTCACACACCTCACAGGTCACACCAGGCGCCTCACACAGCCTCACAGTTCACACCAGGCACCTCACGCAGCCTCACAGTTCACACCAGGTGCCTCACACACCTCACAGTTCACACCAGGCACCTCACGCAGCCTCACAGTTCACACCAGGCACCTCACGCAGCCTCACAGTTCACACCAGGCACCTCACACAGCCTCACAGTTCACACCAGGCGCCACACACAGCCTCACAGGTCACACCAGGCGCCTCACACAGCATTACAGTTCACACCAGGTGCCTCACACAGCCTCACAGTTCACACCAGGCGCCTCACACAGCATTACAGTTCACACCAGGTGCCTCACACAGCCTCACAGTTCACACCAGCTGGACTCAGAGAACCTAATATAAGAGTTAACGGTACAGCTTCAAGAAAACAACATGCAGTTTTGTGACCCTGTAGTAGACAGACTTATTTTTAAAATAACTCTGAAAAGCGCTTAAGTCTGAAGGAAAAGCTTGGTAAGTTTGGCTGCATTAAAATTAAGATACTTTGAGAGAAAGTATTAGTAGTGTGTCAGAGGGCACTTGTCTGAAAAAACAAGTTCTTACAATTAAAGAAAGCAGCAAACATTGTAAAAACTAAGACTAGAGACTGACATCTATCTGTCTATCTCACACACACACCTAGAGAGAGAGAGAGAGAGAGAGAGAGAGAGAGAGAGAGAGAGAGGTATCTGAATTTTCAGGCTGTGCAGCCACCTTATAGTTACTTCCAGTGAAGAGTAAATGATCACCATTGAGCAACTCTCTTAAGAGCGGCTGACTTGGAAAAGATCCCCAGCAGTCTTGGCTGCCTTCAGCCTGGCTCTGTCCTGGAAACCTGACTCAGGCTGTGAAGAAACAGAGCCATGTACAGGAAAGCTGCCATCAGGTGGGGTGCACTCATCCTGGTGGAGGGGCACCAACTGCACAAAAGGAGACGCTCAGCAAGTTTATCCTGTAGAGCACAGGGAAAGAGGCTGGCTAGCCTCGGGCCTCTGTCGGGAGCAGCCTCGGGCTTCAGGCAGATAAGAGGAGGAAGAAGCAGGCACTGCCAACTTTTTGCATACTGTCAACATTTCACACTCGGCAGAGGAAGATTTTGCCTCCCCTCTGAGCTGCTTCAAGGAGAGACTCTGCCACGCCCTTGTCAACAGTGCACATTGACATATGATTTTCTCAGCTCCCACAGGTGCTACCACATGTCCTGCTTCCACTAGAATTCTCAAACATGACTGATTGGAAGTGCTCACTGGTCAAATACTGAAGAAAATGTACTGAAAATTCCAAAAAGCATTGCCAATAATCCATTATTTCACGCCTAGATAATAAACCAAAACATTTGCTAATGTGTGCATACCAAGTAACTTACAAAAACTTTGTAAACTATAACTCTTAAAATATTATTTTTATGTGTATGATTTAGTGCTCATGTGTGTGTATGTGCACCACACACCCTTCCACTGCCTGTGGAGGACAGAAGAGTGTCAGGTTTCCTGAAATTTAGATAATTGTGGGTTCTGGAATTAAACTCAGGTCCTCTGCAAGAGAATCAGAGCTCTTAACCAACAGGCCCAACTCTTCACTCCGTAGAAAAAATACTCTAAAGATTAACCATCTAAGTTTGTTTAACATAAAAAATAAATTGTGATGTATTTGTGCAATTATTACATACAAGAATATGCATAAATTACAGACAATTAAAATGAAAGAGTCAAAAATATGATTCTAATTGTATTTATAGAGTGCACAAGAGCAGGAAAGCCAGAGGGTGATATCAGCAGGCAGAAAGTTAAGGCTGGTGGGTCACAAGTTCAAGGCTCACTTCAGCCTCACAGTGAAACAATACATCAGAAAAAAAAAAGGAAAATAAAGGAATGAAAGAAGGGAGGTCAAAAAAGCAACACTAATATTTATAATGAACAAGTTACATTTAAAGGTTTATAATAATTAGAAAGAGCAGAGAAAGCCTCAAAGAATACTCCAAATATTCCTCCTACTGCACTCTGTGCAGAAGCTCACAGCTCTTATGAAGACCCTTCTCCATATTTTATGGATTGTCTGTTGTTTGTTTGTTTTTAAAATTGTATTTAATTACAGTATTTCACCTTCCTCTTTCTTCCCTCTACACTCTCCCATGTACCCCTTCCCACTCTCAAATTCAAGACCTCTTTTTACACCATGGCTACTGCACACTGTATTTTATGTTTAATAAAGAAAAAAGAAAATGAACAGAAACAGAACAGGCCTGATGAGAGCTGTATTTTTATTCTCTTCTAGCCAGCTTCTCTTTCTCACCTCCTTGTCTTTGTTTCCTCAATGTATTCCTCTTCTTAAAAACATTCAAATGTCCAAAGGAGCATCTTCCAAACAACCCTGCCTTCTAGATTTCTACCTTCTTGCCATGCAAAACTTCTTCAGTCTGTTACCTCTTACAACACCTAATTTGAAGTCACAAGTTTCAATGACATAGGAAGGAAATTTTTATCTCCGAATAAGGCTTTTACCTGCTCTGCCTGTTGATATCATGGGGTGTGATTATCTGCGTGTGTGTGTGTGTGTGTGTGTGTGTGTGTGTGTGTGTGTGTGTGTCCCACTTAGGTGTGAATACCTGCAGAGGAGGGCAGAGATCTATTCTTGTGACCCTGTCACTACTCAATCTGTGCCACACAGCAGAATTTAGTAACTTATTGTTGACCTCAAAGCCATATAATCCATTTTGAATCTTTCCAAGTAGCCAGGGGACAGAATTGGAAGAAAGTGAGATAAATCCTATTTCCTGAGGGCAGAAACACTAGACTGCATGACTTCTTGAGAGCTCTTCTCTCTCTGAGCCCACACTTGAGCGACTTGCTGGAAACTTCATGGCTTTATTTAGTTACTCATGTACCAGTTAATACAGCACCAAGATTTCTGTTCTTTATTAATTTTTCCTCACTTTTTATTTTCTAAAATTAGTGTATTCACATATTCTAGGTCTTTTCCAAGTTATGGTTACATGAGCTACCTTGATTAAAATGCACAATTTTTAACAATTTGGAGTTCAATCTTCTTAATTTTATATCAGTGAGGAAAGACATTCTCAAACATAAAATTAATAATCTGAACAACAACTCTGCTGATACAACTTGCTTCTCTTGTATGTGATTTTTGGTAATGCAAATACACAATGCTTCGTTGTAGAATCACAAGTGAAAACAACAGAAACTACTAATTATGAAACAGATTGATTAACTTGGTCTTCTGGGATTCTATCAGCAGATCTGGTGGAGGAAGTGATTCAGGAGAGGAAAGATGAATTGAGAGCTGAGAAGAGAGGGCACTGGCAGGTGCCTCCCTAGACAACTGATCAAGTTTAGATATCTTTCTTCCACATTCTAGTTTTCTAATCTCCAAAAATATTTGTTTGTTACTAAATAGAATATGAATGTCAATAAATTGACTTGGTAACATCTCATGTTTCAACTGTACTGAAATTTAGGCTATACTCAAATGCTCTGTTTTCTACAGTATATTAAAATCTTAAAAATTTTCTCATAACATAAAATGTATTCCCCTGGTTATAATGCTTCTATAAACAAAGAAAAGGCTGCATCTGTTCAAAAGAAATGTATTTGACTTCAAGTTTCTTACAGCCCTCATTTCTCATTACAGTTCTGTTACAGTTTGAATGGGAATGGTCCCATAGCATCTATATTTGAACACTTGGTTCCAAGTTGGTTGAACTGTTTGGAAAGGATTAGGAGTTGTGACCAGGTGGGAGGAGATGTGTCACTGAGGGTGGAAGGTCCTTCTGTCTGTGTGTTGCTTTTATTGTTTAATGAATAAAGAACTGCTTTGAGCCTATGGCAGGAAAGAACAGAACTAGGCAGGGAAAGCTAGGCTGTATGCTGGGAGGAAGAAGGGCAGAGTTAGAGAGAAGCCATGGAGCCGCCGCAGGAGACAGATGTGCTGAAACTTTGCTGGTAGGCCATAACCTCATGGTGATGCACAGATTAATGGAGATGGGTTAAATTAATATGTAAGAGTTAGCCAATAAGAAGCTAGAGCTAATTGGTGATTTAAATAATACAGTTTCTGTGTGATTATGTTGGGGCTTCCCACTACACATTTCCAGTGTTTCTCTCACACTCTGCTTCAGGCTTGTGGAGGAGATGTGAGCTCTCAGCTATGTTCTTGAACCATGCCTGCATGACTGTCGCCATGCTTCCCACTATGACAGTCATGGACTCTGATCCTCTGGACCTAGAAGGCCCCTAGAAATTATTCTTTCAGTAAGTTGTCTTGGTGATGGTGTCTCTTCAAAGCAACAGAACAGCAACTAAGACAAACTCAAATACAAAGTTTTCTTCCACTTATGTTACCTTTAAAAGGTACACAGTGTTCAGTTTCTCCCCTCAATTCCGAGCACAGGAGACAAATTTCCATTCTTGTTTTGTTTCTGACTAATTGATCATGTCTCCTTTCACATCCCGCAAGATTGACTCACAGTTCCATCACTGGCTTCTTAGTTAGGCAAGGTTACATGTCAAGGGAGGTACAGGAGTTCTGTGTCCCTTCCCCACACCTTGCCCTGTGCATCTCCTCATTTGTATTTTTTATAACATCCTTACCACGAACTGGAAAATCAGTTCCCCTGATTCTGTGACCCACTCGGGGAAATTAACCCAAGAAAGACATTGTGAGACCACGTATTTATAGGTGATTGGTCAGAAGCACATGGATAACACCCCCACACCTAGAACTGACAGCCAAAGTCTAAAGAGCCAGCCCTCAACCTGTGGGATCTAATGCTATCTTGAGCCCATTGCATCACAATTGAATTGCACCAAAGGATGTTTGACTGGCACTCATTGTGGAATCATGTTTGCTTGCTTATTGGCTTGCTTGCTCAGTGTATGAGCAAAACATCCCACAGCTCTGTCATCAGAAATCCTTCATTTTCATTGTGGTGTAGGAGCAGAAAAATGCAAGAAGCGGATTTGGTGACAATAAGACAGCAAAAGTAATTATGAGATTATATACAAGTCAACCTTGAACGCAGTTCTCCAAGACTATGCTGTTTCATCTTTATTCCCACATGTGGTGATTATTTCTGCAAATAAAACTATGAGAGAAAACCAAATAGCGTTGCTCAAAATTGTGGTCTTCTTGGAGTATGTTAGCTATGACTAAAGAAAAGGGAGAGTTATTCTTGATGTAGCCCCACGTAGGCAGGAGTTGGCAGAACCAGCCTTTGACATAAGCTGAGGAGGCAGTGGACCGTTGTGCCTTGAAGAGGTTGAAGTGTTTTCTCCCGTCTCTTCCAAGGCACCTGTAATTCCCACACTGCTCACTTGTCTGAGGTAAAATGAAAATATTTTCTGCAAAGTTTAACATGCCACACAAAATAATTTTCTAAAACAAGTTACCTTAGAAGGGTACATGTTGGACAAACAGAACAGAAAGAATCTAGTGACCGGGAACAAAGCAGAGCTAGGACAGAGGGATAAGTTTACACAAGATAGAGGGGGGTCACAAAGCACACCTAAGAGAGAGGGCACGCTGCGGGACAAAGCAGATTTTTAACGGTTGTAAACATAGGTCTAAAAAGTGGCATGACATTATGTGTTTTCACTGACGTAACACAATTCAATTGGAAAGAAACATGACAAAGTTTCCTGCCAAAATGCAAATTTTGAAAGAAATTAACAAGAACAGTTTGGCTGATTCTGAAAATCTTTCCGACACAAAGGAGATGCACCACTACAAACAGCGGACGAAGAAAGGTCTGTACAAAAGCTGTCGGGGAAGGAGCCACCATGAGCGGAGTGATTCGGGAGAGCATGCACAGCTGCTAGCCCGCAGGGACTCCGACTCTCCTCATGTTTGCTTCCATCTTAAGCGAACTGAGTCAAAGATGGGTTCCTTGCTTCTCTGGGCAACAAAAAAGGGGGAAAAATAGCAAATTCATTAAGTTGGTCCTTTAATTCTAACAGTTTTCAGGGCAAAAGATGCATGAATATTAATCTCTCACATAAAAGAAAAAGCTAGGACTAAAGCCCCTCTCATTTCTTCTTACATCAGAGAGGACCTGAGAAACAGGAAGAAAAAAGAGCAGCCTACGGGAAGTATAAACTGTACTGTTCTTATCTCAGGAAGGAAACTTTAAAAGCTCTCAGCAGGAGCCGTGTACAGCAGCACCGTGTGGGCAAGGCAGAGACGTCCAGCACAGAAGGTCTCTCCTGCTCTCCCCTCCCAGCCTGGACTAGGAAGGACAGCAAACTTTGATTAGACGGATGGATGAGGAGGAGAAAGAGGGCTCTTAGCTTGCTACAGTAGATTCGATCTTAGCTAAGTTTCTAGTAGTATGTATGTATGTGTTTACAGTGTAAAATGTCTAATGGAACATCCCTCCATTCACCTCCTTCTCAAGCCAAGCCAGTCTGGTCTGCAGCATACCCCGACATGGAAGAGAAAAGAAAAAAATGCTTAAAATTAAGTTAAGTTCAAAATTTGACTATTTCACCACCAGAGAAACTTTTAAATTGGTGATGTAATTTTTTTAACGTAAAGTGAACCCAGCGCTTTGTCATCGCTAATGGTGAGCAGGTTCATAGGAGCTCTGGTTCTCAAGGAGAAGTCGGCTGAATTAAAGGGACAGTGTTAAGATATTGTTAGTAATAATGATAGTAATAGTAAATACCTTCATTTAAGACTTTCTATATGTTCTGGGCACGTATCTTGCCTACCTTCTCTATAATCCTGTAATCTTACTCGTGCAATTTCCACTTTTATTAGGAGCACACTAAGATGGTGAATGTTAAACAATTAGCCTCTGTTACACAGCCCAAAGAGAGGAAGTATGACCAAGAAAGGATTTCAAAGTGATATATTTCATTTAATCATATCATAGTAGACTGAGACCAAACTGCTGCATTTATTTCATCCAACAGACACTAAGGAGACCACATTCATAAGAAACGCAGTGAGGAGAAGATGGGCCTAAGAAGAACAGCTTTGCTTTGTCAATCTCCAGCTTACTGCTTTGACCAGCATGGTGCAGCGACAGCATGGATTCGGCCACTCAGTGAGCTGGCTTCAGAAGCCACATGTCCTGCTCTTCCCGAAACACCTCAGACTCACTTGGAAATTACACACTGTGAGTAGGCACATGACGTCATTCCCCATCACTAGCCGTGCACGTTGAGAAAGTAAGCTGGAAAGAACAGTGCTCTGCAGAAAGTCAGGAGCAGGTTTCAGGGCACTCTTTTTACTTTCAAATTATTTTCAAAGACTCCAGAACTGCAGGCTAATGACAGTAATGCCCATTCTTAGCAGTCAGCTAAGGTAACTCAGACATCCAAAATTTGATCTATGGGCTCTTTTATGATCCAATAACTACACAAAGTTCAGGAAGCAGACACAAGCCATAAAGAAAGTTTCCAATGTGTCTTATTTCTCCAAGATTCTGCATCAAAATATACAGAAACTAGAAATTTTAGGTTGAGATGTCTTAAATACCACAGCAAATATAAATATTTCATAAAATCTTTAAAAGAAATTTTCATTCCTACAAAAACTTCAACCCATCTTAACTCTGGAAAAGTCAGAATTTTATGGTCTATTTTGTATTTCTCATATTGCTGTTCACAATAACCCCCAAAATTGAGAATGCGAGTTCTACATTAGTTAGCACTGCCCTTCACCAGAACCATGTCTGTGCATAGTGAGCTTGTGTTAATTAAGTGGGCATCTAAAATGTTTCTTATTCAACATAGTCATAGTCATAACATTTTCAAGGACAATGAAAAGATCTATGAATTAATAAGAGGCTATTATATTTTGTCTTTTAGAACACCAAAAGACACATTTCTTTTTTTAAAAAAAATGTGCATTGTCTAGAAAACCTCAAGAAAATTTAGAAAGTAGGCATTATTCCAACTGAGTTTTCTGAAACAATCTAGTACCATCTTCAGAAAATAAAACTGTCTACCTGCAGACAGCCCAGATGCCAGCTGCCCGAGTTCACTAGAGGAGTAACTTAGTCTTCTGGAGAAGAAATGGCCTCAGGAACATTAAAGATCAAGGTGAACCTGAGACAACTGTGTCCCATTGAAACTGAAACCTCATTGATGGGTATCTGTCAACTTGTAGGCAGGCATGCCACTGGAGACAAGGACCTGCCTCTTGGCTCGTTTTACTTCTTAGAAGCTGTATAAGAGCATTGCACCCAAGAGTGCATTAGTTTATTGGAAATCTGAGTAAACACAAAAGATAAACTCCTAAAAATGTTACCATTCACTAATAAAGAAGTATAATATGTTTGCAAAAGACTTCAGAGGATGTTGGGGAAAGGAACCAAGAAATTATAAACATTATCAATGCTTTCCTCTGGTTCCCTCATCCCAGAAGTGGCAGGTCATAAATTCCATGGTGTGTACTAGGAAAAGGGAGGGAGAAACAGCACGTATGGTCCTCCTCTTGGAATTACTCAGCAAGTAACAAATATAGAGTGTTCTGGTCAGCAATCAAAAATGAAGACAGGAAAATAGTAAGAAAGTGGATTACTGCAGTTGCTGGGGATTCGCACTGACTGGTTTCTGCATATTTATTAACTATTAAAGCAACATTGAGGTCCAAATGTATTTGTGTTCAACATTTGCATCAGGAAAATTATGAAACTTCTTGGCTAGGAATCAATTATATGATTACTAAAGTAATCCCTGCCCCCTGGTTAAATCTTTCCCACTCATACAATGATAATAATAACAAATCCTGTGTAGCTCTGATAGAAGCAATAAGGAAGATTCCAGTTCAGTAATTTATAAGACTTTCTGGATAAATGATTCTCTATAAGTACAAACATCAGTGAAGAACCCAATGATAAACCACAGGTTATTTGACACCAAATTTAGTGTTTGAGTGATCACAATACTATTGTTTTAAACATATATTTATTCTCTCTGAGTTCTCTTTTCTGTCTCTTCTCACCCACATTCTAAGTGATTTCTCATTTTGGATCAAAGAATTTCTCTTCCCACTATAACACATACGACAAAGATGTGGACATTTTCCCCTTTAGAAACCATAAGAGAGTTGCTCATCGCTTCATTGATCTCTTACTCGGTTAGAAAATACCATTTTCAAGCAACAGCATCTTTCTAGTTATACTCAATAGGACAATCCAGGGGTCTTTACTAAGTAAATAATTTTCCTGAGTGGCAATAAGAGTATGGATTTATTAACTGGCTCATAACCTCCAGTTTGCTCCCTATGCTGGTATCAGTGATGATTTAGAAATGAAAGACTGAATTATGAGCCATGTAAGTTAATATTTTTATTCACATATGACTCAATACTGCTTTGTATTTACATGCATTAGGAACACCTATAATTTAAAGGAAATTAGTGTCTCCCTGTGTTCCTCTACATCCTAAGCAATAAGTGATAGAAATATTTTCCAGATGCCATAATCACCAATAATGACATTGTGCAACAAAGCCACATTGTACACCTAACAAAGAATTCTGCTCCACTGTTTGAGCATCTTGGATGCACAGGCAACAAGGAATCACTAGGCAGTGCTCAGCTGATGACAATACGGGAAGGGACATCACAAGAGCAGAAAGCAGCTCAATCTTCAGTGCAGGAGACTGCTGAGAGACGCAGGAAAACACCCTCAGTCAACAGGCACCCTCACCGCAGAAAGGTGATGTTCCATTTGACCAGACTCACACAAAGAATCTGGGAATAGGCAATCGACCCTTCCAAAGTGATTTCTCACAATAGTAATGATCGCCTCAAATCACCTGGATTTCTGGACAACTAGAAAGCTGCTAACGTTTTATTATTTGTTTGTTTCTGGCAAACGAGCATGAATAAGAACTGGTTTTATTTTTAACCTGTGCATAGATAAATAATAGAAATAATATCATTAGAGGGAAAAGGAGCAATTGGACCAGTGAGCTGACTCAGTGGGTGAAAGCGCTTGCTGGGCGAGCCTAACCAGCTGAGTTCAACCTTGGGCCTCACGGGGAAAGTGTCCTCTGACAACACTTGTTCCATGGCATGTACACACCCACACTCACACATACTCATGTGCACACATTGCATGCACACACAATAATAGAATAATCATTTTTAAAAGAAAAGGAATAATTATTCGGTCATTAAAATCAAACCACTACTGATAAGAGCAAGTTTCCATATGAGATATAATAAAATCATAGGCAAAAAAAATTTTAGTAATGGTAACTGAAGCAGTAGGTCATCTCAACCACTGGTTATGCGCTGAGATAACAATTAAATGTTTTTAAATAATGGTGACTCTTTAATAGTGAAATATTGTGTAGAGTCTGCCATTGTGGAGGAGACAAAAACTCACTGTAAGCAGCAATTACTAGACATGAACTGCTTGTTTCACGTATTTCTCAGTAGTCATTACTATAATTGTTTGGTTATCTATGGCTTCTCAGCAAATTACATTACCCGTTAACTTAGTGGCTTAAAATATTACGTTCCATCATTTAGTAAGCAATTTGCTTTATGGATTTCTTGTGTGGCTGCAGTGAGAGGGTGACTGGGGATGGGGCTCAGTGGGATAACACTTCACTGAAACATCTTCACGCAGATGACCACATGAGAGGTCTCTCTCCTTCCTTTCCCTGCCTCCCCACCCTTCTTCACCCCTCTCACCCCGCTGCTGTTTTCCTCCCTTCCTTCCTCCAGACAAAGTCTTGACATGATGACTGATAGCCATCACAATATCATGATCTCTGATGGATGGATTTCTTCTATGGGAATGGCTTTCCCAAAACAGTGAAAATTAGACATACTCTCATGCTCTCCCTCGGAAGTTGTGTGTTGCACACCACCTTGGTCACACATGGCCAGTGCATATCTACAGAAGAGAGGGATCCAAAGGACATAAGTTCACTGAGAAACCATCTATGGAGACTCGTCACCACAGGGACTAACAGAAGACAATTATAATTTTGCTATCAGTAGTAATAATGAAACTATTAATTATTAATCTATCTCTTCAAAAAGGGTCAAGTGGTGTAGAAAAGATCAAAACTGGTTAAAGGTTTTGCATTTTGGTAACAAGAACTTGGATTTAAAACTGAAAATAATGAATTCTGAAGTTTGAATAAGGTGACTTTGCTATTGGTTTCTATTGTCATTTAGGTGACAAGGCTCTTAATCCATAACCTTGGAATTGGTATCCTTATCTAATGAAAGTACTACCTTTAGATACAAAGAAATAGCAACAGCTCTTCCCAAAAGAGAAAAATCCAGGACACTATATTTGAACAGCATGAAAATTCAGAATATTTAACTTTAGGGCTTTTTTTCCAAAAAATATGAAAGGTTTTGTTTTAATTCCATGGGAAGGATATCTAAATAAATTACATTGGATTAAATTGGATATCTAAAGAGTACAATAAAATTGTTCTGTCTCACAGCATAACAAAACTCTTGAGCGTGCAGTTCTAAAGAGGAAGGTTGAGTTAATTGGCACTTCCACGTCCAGTCACAGGGAATGAACTTACACCAGGTCAGCACAGCCACGGTAAACCAGACTAAAAGCAAAACAACACAGATGTAGGGGCTGATACTTTTCAATTTTAAACAAAACCAAGGATCCTTGAGAGAAGCCAACACATAAAAGAAATCATCTTCCCAGTGGTTTGAGGGTATTTTCTGGACTTTAGCTTAGAGACATGAAATGTAATCAGCATAAAAAATGCCTGAAGACAAGAAGAGTATTGGGTGACTGAGCTGGTTGACTGACATTTACAGAGCAAACTGCTCAAAGATCAAGACTACACAAAGTAGTCCCTGGTGTAAGTACCAGGATCTCCTTTAGTCTTTGATCTCTACAGTGCTACATGATGATCTAAGACATGCTGAGGTGCTGTGAACTCTCTCCATGGAGACCCAGGCAGTCTCCCAGAGGTCGAGGGCACAGGATAGAAGCATGGCTTGGCAGCAAACTTCTCTCCTATATGCAGATATGGCCTTACCTCCCTGGGACTTAGAAGGAGCCCAAAGGCATCTAGTAGAGTGACACATTTCTGTACTCTCAGCTACTTGGGTGGCTGCGGCAGGAGGGTCCCTTGAGCTTCAAATCCACCTGAACAGCAGAGCAAGATATTGTCACTTAAAACTTATCATGTATTGATTTTATTTTTTTATTCTTCTTTAAATCTTTCAAACGTAAAGGATTTATTTAGCAGTAAACGTATATCACCACATACCAGCATCAAAAGCAACCCTCCATAGATACAGAAGAGTCCCAAAGACAAACAGTACTGAGATACTAAGTGCAGAAGATTGAAATGCTGACATTGGACCTGGGAAAAGATAACAATGCATAGATCAAGTCTGAAAGGATCTGGATACCACATTTCCAGACAAAAACTCTAAATTATCTAAAGAAAATATTTTTTGGTCAAAGATTCAAATCAAAAATGGCCATAATTGATGTTTAAATGCAGACCATCAACAAAGAATAAAAACTACTTTTTAAAGAACCAAAGGTGAATACTCAGACTGAACATTGCAATGAATTGAATTAGGCCTGTGCTAGAAGAGCACAAGATTGAACTTAGGACAGAAGAAAAGCTCGCTAAACCAGATGAGTGCACTTATCCAAACTGGAAGCAATATGCAGCACCGAAGTCAGAGAAAATGCTCGCGGACTGAATGAATTAGTATTGGAGAAGTGACCAGTCTTCCAGAGCAACTTCCAATCTACAAATTACAATGCAATCTCAATCAAAACCCCATGCCATCCTTCACAGAAACAGATCTGTAAAACTCATTCAGAAGCACAAAAACTCCAGATAACCAAAGCAGCTCCTAGCGAGAAGAATAAATAGCAGTGGAGGCGTTCGGTGCTTATCTCCAGTTATACTGCAGAGAGGCGGTAGTAAAAACAGTGTGGCATCGGAACAGAACCAGACACACACATCAGTGCAACAGAAGAAGCAATAACTTGCTCACTTTCTGTTGCTGTTCTAGAAAGGATTACAAATTTCATCCCATTGCTCTATGTTGGCTAAGATTAATGCTCTATTAGATGTAAGGCTAATAAGCTCTAAGTGAACAACACAATGCAAGCTTTAAAATGGGAAATTTGAATATAACAGTAAAAATTAATTTTAGAAGAACTGACAAATGAACATGAATAAATTTAAAGACAATATTAAATACAAGTTTGGTTTGGAGACCTCCAAACTTTGATCAAGCATTTTATTGTTATTGTTGTTAGTTGTACATTTTTTGTCTGCCTTTTATTGAAAATAGATTCTTTCTCACACAATATATCCTGATTATAGTTTCCCCTCCTTCTATTACTCCCTCTTCCTCCCATCTTGCTGTCCCCACCCCCGCTGGGCCCACTCCCTTTCAGTCTTTTATTAGAAAAAAAAACAGCCTTCTAAGAGATAAAAGCCAAACATGACAAAATGAAAATATAATAATGAAATAAAACCTATCCCATTAAGTCTGGGCAAATAAAACCAACAGAAAGAAGAGAGCCCCAAGAGAAGACACAAGAATCAGAGACCCACTCAGTTACACAATCAGACATTCCATGAAACCACTAAACTGAAAGTCATAATAGTACGTAGAGTCCCTGGTGCAGACCCGTGTCCGCCTGTGCTTGTTGCTTCAGCCTCAGTGAATTCATAAGAGTTCTGCTCAGCTGACTTAGAGGACCTTGCTCTCCTGGTGTCCTCCATCCCTTCTGCCTCTTACACCCTTTCTACCTCCTCCTCAGCGTGTTCAGCGCGATTCCTTGAACTCTGAGGGGAAGGAGTTGATAAAGACATCTTCCACGGGCTCTCACTTTCTGTGTAATGTCCGACTGTGCATCTCTGCATCTGTTCCACAGAAGTATTTTCTGAAAACACACATCTCTGTACCATAGACTTGCATCCCAATGTACTCATCCAAGAAGACAGATTACAGAAAGTACCCAGAGGAGGGCTACAGATTTCTTTAGTGATGGAGCGCGGCCGGCATCCCCGAGGCCCTGGGTTCTACCTTCAGCAAGGGCAAAGCATAAAATCAGGGTGTGAGAAAATGCTCGATTGCTACTGAAGTATAATCTCATAGATGTAAAACCTGGTAAGAATTTTTACCAATAGAAAAATTTATTCTTTCACCCATCTGGCTTGAATGCAGTAGACCTGCCTGTTATGTGCTATTCATTTTGAAATGGCAAAACATCCACCTGAGATGGCCAGGGTCTGAATAGGGATCATCTTTTTTAAAATTTATGTGGAAATGTGATTGCTTCATAATGGTGCTAAGAAACAGCTTTTAAAGAAGTGATTGTGTAGTTAAGAGGATTTTTGTTCATCTCCATCCTGGGTTGTGTGAATTTTACATACCAGCTCCCATTGTACTTCCCGCCATGAGTTGAAGCAACTTAAGAATCTCACTGGGAGCCAAGATGTCAGCACCACGATCCAAGAACCATGAACCAAAATAAACCTCCCTACATATTTCTTCCACTTGTGTGTGTGTGCGTGCGTGCATGTGTGTTTATAGACAGGTATGTGCATGTTTCTCCTGTGTTCAGGTGCCCATGTAGAGAGTATGCCCATGTCTCTTCTGCGCCAGCGTGCTCCACCTTCTGAGACTGGAATTTCAGGTGGCTACCAAGCCTACTCAGCCTTTAAGACCTTCTCCTTATAAATCATCCATTCTCAAGGATTCTTGCAGGCAATAGGACAGAGAATATGGGCTATCCCCAAACAACGTGGCCCATAAACCACGTTTGTCACACACAGTTCACAGTCCCTTCTTTACAAGAGCACCCAGCCTTTCGCTCGCTAAACGTGGCAGTCCTATCTCAGCTTCGGTGCTGAGCCCCCTGACTCCTCCTTGACCTCCACACTTCCCAGCCTTCCACAGATCTCTCTCCTGCCCATCGTCGTGAAGCCTTTTGCTTTCACCACCAAAGTCCTGTTAGCTCCCCTCTGTCACGCGAGGAATCCTCAGACCCACAGTTAGCGAACAGTGCAGCAAGCATTGGGGCCTGGGACGGTCAGGGATACAAAGGCATAAGCAAACAGCTCGGCTAATTTCTACACTGCTGTAATTAGCCCTCGCCAAAAATAAATTAATTTCTTAAATTACATTTTAAAAAAAACAACATTCACTTCATTGTTGATCAAGGTCTGATGATGACATGTTTATCTGTCTTCAAAATAAATAGACATCTTCCAAATAAGGACCGTATTATCCTCACTAATCATAAATATCCAGGTCAGCACCATGCAGCCCTTTTTCCTTAAATGTATGAAGGTTGAAATAACTGTGGGGCTAAATGAATGTAAGTGTGCACAAGCGGAGGGGGAGTAGACATACAGTAAAAAGCACGCACCCACCCAGAAACATCATACTACACACAAGCGGTATTTTCGCATTTGAAATTTTCAGAAGCATAAAACGGCTCCTTAATGACAGACCTAGTTAAAATATACACTTTTTCAGTATTTTATAAACAGAGAAATTTAATCCAAAAAAAGAAGAAAAGAAGGCATCAAATTATTGTACTGGCCAACTCAGGCCTAGTCCTAGGAAATATACTTTTAAGCATAATGAATTAAATGACACTTTTAAATGGGAAAAATCTGAAGTTTTATTGTGACTAAAATTAAATTTAAAATGTTTACAAGCAAAAACTATACTAAGAGCCTTCTGATGTTTATCATTCCCTGGGAAGGCAGCATCTGTCCGCCGCAGCCATGGACCTGCTCCCAAATAAAAGCAACCCCTATAAGGGATTGACTTCTGTTTTGATTTTAACTCACTGGCAATTTCATATTCAAGAATCCTCAACTCAGCTTCCTGAGAAACTTGGCAATGCCCACACCACACTGGTTATGGGTCTTAATTTCACTATCGTCTAAATTATCAAGCGGCTTCCAAGATAGCAATGCCCAAATTACAGTGAGGGGAAGGTGACTGTTTCTGAGTTATCTCAAGCATCAGCTGAGACTCCAGTTACAGGATCCGCTTGTCTTGCTGATCCAGTACAAAGCCGCAGGATACAATGTCTCCACTACAGTCTGGAGGAAGGAATGGGGCAGAAACATTCTCCCAGGTAGGGCATAGCCTTCTGTCTACCTAAGACTTTCCTGAGGTGCTGTGTAAGTACTTTGAGGGGCTTAGGCAGTCTCTAGAATTCAGCATAACAGTAACCTTGTATAAGAATTAGAAGAACTTGGGAGTTGTCTATCGGAAGTAGTGCCTAGGTCATAGCAAGCAAATCTATTCTGAAACTCTATAATGTCGACTGAGTACTTACACTTCAAGCAAAACGATAAAGGGAACAACAAATGACATTTACCAACATGTTAGTGTTTACTGATACATTTTAATACTACATAAGGCTCTATCTTTGATCCCTTTTTTATTTAACAGAATTGAAAGGGTTGGTAAAATCAGACTTCAGATTTGGTCTTGCGCGTCTGTCTCTCTCACTGTGCTAGCCAACTTTCCATTGGTGTAAAGAAATCCCTAACACAGGCAGCTTAGGAAGTGAACAAAATCACTTAGCTTGTAGTTGAGTACACTGAAGGTCAAATGTTAAACATGGCTCAGGCTTGGCCACGGCTGTTTTTGGGCTGCACCACATGGGGCAGACAGCAGGCAGAGAGTATATGGGAACAATCACGTGATAAATCTCCAGCTAGGAGCAGGAAGGATGAGGTGAGCCAGTCTTCCTCCTAAATTAGCAGTCTTCTCAAGGAACTTCAAAGGGGTATACCAGGATTGCAAACAGCACTTCCCCCCCCCGCAGTCTTCTAATTTTTCTACAAATTTTCTTTATTCTTGAGAACTACATACATGTATAGAATGAAACATGTTCATATCTCCCCCCATTTCTCTGTCTAACTCCCTCCATGTCCTGCCCCCGGAATTGACAATCCACTGAGTCCAACTACTGTTGCCCATATATGCAAGGATATGGAGTCTGTCATCCCCAAATCCACGGAGACCCCACAAAAACCAACAAGGAGACAGAGTCCCGCATGTAAAAGCAAAGAGCCTTTATTTTAAGCAAGGTTGCATACTCGGTCCCTCCGCATGTTCAATGTATTGGAATAAAGAGCCCTGAGCTCAGTTAGAATTGGGTTTTTATAGTAGTAAAGGTGGGGGTGACGGGTTTCTAAGGTTCAGGACCCCTGATTGGCTGACATTTGTCTAGGGGTGTCCTGGTGAGTGTGTGCTGGCAGGTGATCCTATCTACAGGGGTTGGAATGCCAGGCATTTTCTTTGGATGGTCTCTTCTTGGGTGGGGTTCGGGTAATCTCAGTTTGTGATTCTTTCTGCAGCCAGGTATTGTTCCAGGGTAAACTACTGAGACTCAGGCCTCTTATTAAATTTATCGATGACAGGTTACCACCTGGTTGGAAGTAAAGAGCTTCCTTTGGGTGACCTGCCCAGACTTAGCTTATCATGGCTGGCTCCCACAGAGCAGGGGACCACACCAGTGTAGATCTCAGTTTGTAGAGTCCCGTAACTCATCCCAATACACCATCCTCGAGACCAAACTTTCAGTCCCATGAACCTTCAGACAGAGCCAGCCATAATAGTTGCCTTCTTTAGCATCAGGTGTTTCATTATTGCATGCATCATAAAACTTCAGCCTTGGGAGTATTTGGTTTTATGTTATTTCTAAATTATCCCACAACATCTAATTTGATTTTATCCCTATAAGGAATTCTCTAATAAAATAATGTGTGGTTTCATTTCTTCTCTTCTTGCTTTGAGCAAGTATTTTTCTCATTTGTCCCAAATTTTTCTCTAAGAAAAATCAAAGCAGGAAAGCAAACCATGGTATGGGAGTGTGATGTCATGGGCAACATGCTGCTTGCAGTTATTTCTTTGTGACCCTGAAGACAGAAGAAACAGAACTTGTCGGGAGCGTAACCCTTCTGAAGGAGTGAAAGGGTTACCTGTTTAGTATGCTGACTGCAAAACAATTGTTAGACAATAAATAATTGAAGAAGCAAAATACATTTTTGCAGTTATGAAGTACCAGACTTCAAAGAAGCCATTGCTCTGATCGAAGAGCTTCTCAGGGACAGAACCACCAGCTTCGTCTTCAGTCAAGTCAGAGATTGTTATTATTTGTATGACAATGAACTTTAACCAAGAATTACTGAAATAAAACTATAATAGACATTTATATGTTCTTTTTTAAAGAATTCGCAGTTGTATGAGTTGACTTTTTGGAGCCCATTCCCTATGGTGTACGCCTGGCTCAGCCTTGATGCAGGGAGGCGGGGCAGGGGCTTGGTCCTGGCTCAACTTAAACTGCAGGCCTTTGCTGACTCCCCGGGGAGACGTCACCCTATCTGAGGAGTGGATGGGGGGGGAAGCTGGAGGAGGGGGCGGAATTTGCAGTTGTAAGCTATACCTTAGACCCTGCTTCATTGTCTGTCAAGTTCATCCTGAGAGAAGCTTTCAGATTTCCTCCTTGAGTAAGTTACATACCTTGGTTCATTTCCCCTTCCTTTGACTTTCCAAGAGAAGAATGCATCACAGGGATCTGCCAGTGCCACCATGACGCCCAGTATTCTGCTCACATCACCTTTACAACATCTCCTTCCTCAGAGAGAGCTGCCTGAATCCTGGTGGTTATGTCGTCCTTGTTAAGAAACTGATTTTTAAGCTAACATACAAACTAATGGGCTTCATGGTAGTGTGTGTGTGTGTGTATTTGTACCTTGTTCTTCCTCATGATGACCTCCTCCTTAACACTTGTTTATCTTCCCTAACCCTGTTCTTCCAGAATTTTCTATTGCACTCTGTGGCACCACATCTTAACTATGTGACCAAGTTGGCATCATAAATTTATGTTATCTCCTCCATACTGAGAAAAATTCTAGCATGATATGTTCACTCTGCTCCTGATGGATCTTCTAAGCAGAGCCCTGACTCTGGACTGCCTTAGAGCAAACCGTCTTCATGTTTTATCTCCATCACTGACTACTTAAATAGTGAGATGCCTGAAGAAATAAATGACTATTGATTGGATCTTGAAACACTTGAGCACTTTGAAGTCTAAGGCAGGAAGTTTATCTATCAGAATTCAGCTCTGGGCTGGAGTGTGTCTTCTCTGAGATAGGATCTACAACATCAACATCATGTCGAAACTCTTTTTGTTCGTGTGCTGCTGTCAGTCAAAGCCGCTTAAAGCACGCCCCTAGCTAAATACAAAGCTGTTAGAGAAGTGCTTGCTACATAGGCTTGACAACGTGAAATCGACCCCCACACCGCACCCCAGTCAAGCAGTGCCGGAGAGGCAGAAATAGCCAGATCTCGGGGGCTCCCTGCCCAGCCGTTCTAGCCTTCTCAGCAAGCTCCAGGCCAATCAGGGACCCTGCCTCAATAAACAAGTCATTGGCTCCTGTGGAATAACACCCAAGGCTGACACCTCGCTACTTTATACATATGCACAGTGCACACATATACGTGTATCTGCTAGCACACATATGTGCACACGCACACACACAGTAAACAAAAATTAAATATAGATCCTTTCATCACCTTGTGAGTTTCCAGGAATCCTAACAGCATGTCTGTGGTATTCCTAGAAAATAACTTTATTTTCATTTTTGGAAATCTGTATGAAGTATCTAAGAACTATTCTGGAAGCTACATCCAGCAAGCTCAGGTAACAGTTACTAGTTTAACTACCATGTTGTGACAAAAATACTAGCATTTGTGAAATATCGTATTTGTTTCTCAACACCACCACCTCTTTGTGCCTAGAAAAAGACTAATCTGGGTCAGGATAATGAATGCAGAAAGCTCTACAGACAATCGTCCGGTCTCTCTGACGCTAAGTGTGAGTGGACATCCCCATTCTGGACACTACCAATATAAAGCATGATGCCTCCATTTTTCCTGTCAAGAATGATCACATGACAGAGCAGCCAGCGAGAAATAAACATCTGTGTGGAAGATCACTAAGATTTGTCAACAACACAACCCAGTCTAGCCTGATTACTACATACTACTTAGTTACTAGATTTCATTTCAGATATTCTTAAAATATTATCTCAAAAGACACTTAGTGAGTAGCTACACTCTACTTAGTAAATCAATAAATCATTTAGAACAGGTGACCTGATGGAGTTTATAACAAAATTAGGAAAGTCACAATTATTGTCAATAATAATGGCAAGTACAATAAACTTTGACACATATAGCAGACATGACAATATATACAATAGACAACACAAATATATACCATGACAATCCTAACAACATTGACAAGATTTGAGTATATTTATCTTAGCTAGGAACAAATAATTTATTTGCATTTTTATCTTCTCACATCTGGTTACTTAGAATGTGCAGCACTGTGGAAAAGAACACCCACAACTTAAGCAGTCTTAGGTAAAGTGAATGAAGAGGCAAGCAGTCACAACCCAGCCACCGGCCACTGTCATGGCAAATACAGTAGTCAGGCCATACCCATCTAGAGCAGTCAGGTAGCATCTGGTCCTGATTTTAATGGCATTTGGGGAGCACAGCCAAATGCCTTCTTCTCATTTCCTCAAGCAAAACACTGAGGCAAGAGTTTCTAACTCAATTCGCTAAGAAAAGTCAATAAAAAAGTAAGGAAAGTGGATGAAGGAAGAAATCAACTGCTCAATATACACGCAATAGTAAAAATTAATCAATCAATTAATTTAAAATACTTCATCACTTTGTAAGCTTTCAGGAGAACCTAGTCTATGACTAAACAGCCTGCCTGTTGTACTCCTACAAAACAAGGTTCTTTTCAAATCTGGAAACTTGTATTAAAGGATCTGACACAAATTTTAATTCCTATTAGATATGGCCGAGATCATCATGCCAACAGAGGTTACAGAGACGAGCATGATGAATTATACATTAGATAAATATGTTAAAAATCAGAAGTCACTATTTCCCTTTTCTTTTGCACCCAGAAGGTCTTGTCTAACTATATATTTTATGTTGACCATCAAGTATAGAATACAGTCTTTTAGACTTTATTGAAAACTTTTAGTTTTTTATTCACAAGTATTAATATATTTTACATGCCTACAATCTTTGCATAATATTTATTCCATTAGGAACACAAGTGGATAGGATCCTAGCACTCCAGAAGGGCTATTAAGTTTTAGCAATATATCTCTACAGTTCCAACAATTCTACCAGAGCCCCCCCGCCCACGTGATTTTAATTGGGGAGCTTAATTTTGTTAAAAACAACGTCAAGTCATTTTTAATGAACTTTAAAAATCACAGAGCATTCTCTAGAACTGACACAACTTCAGTATCCAGGGTGTACAGTATGATCTATAGTTGTCATTTCTAGAAGCCATTTCCATCAGGGGAATGTAAACTAAAACCTCTTTGTTGGGAGCATTTCTCAAAGATGTGATTTTTTTCTTGTAATGATATATTCAATTACTTGTAACTATTTGTGCAAGGCCTTTCACAGTTTGTAAGTCAATTTTAATATCAACCAGAAAAGTCAAATTTTGATCTACCAATCTATAGAGAGCTGAAGCAAGAATTTTTCTCAAGTTGTTTCTTTCAGTACACACACACACACACACACACACACACATCTTCATGACCCCAAAGGGTCATGAGCAAGCCCTCCATCTTCTGGGTCACATAAGCAAAGCTCTGATGTGCAGGTCACTTTCAGACTGAAGTTTTATTTACTCCAAGACATAAATCATCTTTGTTAACCGCTGGTACAAATTAGCAGCTGACGAGTGTGTTCCCATAGATTTTGTCACCTGAGCTGTCACAGTGTCACAGTGTTAATAGGTACTTCCATGCCAGCACTATCTAAAACCATACCCTAATATTTCCCGAAGGCCTTCCTTGAGTATCTCAAGGCTCCTCAATATAGTTTGTTTTTTGGTGTTGTGCTTCCTACAGGCTCTATGCCCAGAACTTCTTCAATATCATTGATATTCTTTATATTGCACATAGATGTAGTCAGCCTGGCGGCATCTGTTATGTCATCAGCTACAACAGACCCTGACTGTTTTCTAACTTCTTTATCAACTTATGCATAAGGTTCTCAGATGTTTCTTCAACATTCTGAGCTAGTATTCCTGGTTGAAATTAAATTTGCCAGTTTATTATTTCCTGATAGGACATATAATTCTTTCTATCTTTAATATAAAGGTTCTTTTACAAACTCATCATTGACTTAAAAACGTTTCTAGAGCAAAGTGTAGTAATTCATGCTTGTAATTCTAGAACTCTGGACGTCAAGGGAAGAGAATTGCCCAGTTCCTCCGAGGAAACACAATGAAACGACCTAGGCCATTGTTGGGTGTAGTAGGAGAGCATGTCTCAAAAAATGAACAAAAACATATTTCTAATACTGAGGAAGTATTTGCAGCTATTAATTAGTTGAATATCACAGTGATAATACTCAGAGTTTTTAATTCAAAAGTAGTACCCAATATTCCTTCTCTCTCTCTCTCTCTCTCTCTCTCTCTCTCTCTCTCTCTCTCTCTCTCTCTCTCTCTCTCTCACATTTTCCATAATGGGGTTTCTCTGTGTGGCTCTGGCTATCTTGGAACTCACTCTGTAGACCAGGCTGGCCTGAAACTCACAAAGATCCTCCTGTTTCTGCCTCCTGAGTGCTGAGATTAAAGACATGCTCCATCACCACCCAGCTCTTCTGTTTTCTAAAAGTTGGATCTTTTTCTCAGATTCTTAAGTTTCTCACTGGACAAGTTTTCTGCTTATTGATCATATTTCTTAATATGATTGTTTACATAATTTTTTTAAAGTTGCTGCTTGGGGACAGAGATACATTTCCCATACAGACAAGAATAGCCTTCGGTTTTAGAAAGAAACGTGTTCTCTTCCCCTGTGTGCTCCTCTCTGTTTGTGCTTTCTTTTACTTTCTTTGATAAGATGTACCAGACATCACTCATCTTCATCTCTGTGAAAGAAGCAATGGGTACACAATGATTTGGACAGCTGAAATTTAGACTGTTGAGGCTATGGACACGAGAATTCTGACTTTCCAAATAGAAAGCAAGCTCCTGGATTTTCTACAGAACTGTTCGATTTTTACATGTCTGAGAATTCAAACTACATTAAAATGCTTCCTGGTCCAAACAAAACAAGTCAGGAGCGCATTTACAGTGTGACTGGCTTGTGATGGCATGGGCTTTCATCCCAGAGTAACTCAGATCCGTGTCTAACTGCCCTAAATCTAACTAACCTCAGACTTGGCTGAGCCTGATCTGAGAAATTCTCAAATAAATCAGGTTTGCATGGCCATTATCCAGCAATAACAATGTTTGTCACTCAAAGAAACAGTGAACTGATGGGTTCGTACAGCAGCATCCACAGTGCGTTAATCACCATCATCAGTAGTCAGTGAAATGTTAATAAGGAATAGCATCTCAATTGTGATCTCTATAACCTGCCTCACAACTGAACACAACAGTGATTAACATGGTCTTCTTCCAATGAAACCAATGATTTTTCATCACAGATTGGCAACAACTTGAATAATGCTTTATTAAAAGTCCTATCCAGTAGATTTTACAAACTCATATCCATGGATAAAGAATATCAGATATCTCTGTTCCATAAAAATTAGTTTATAAAGACGTAGCCCCTTGAAATTATTTTCTAGTGACTCAAACTGACACATAAAATATTGAGTCATAATGAACTTTATGTACGGTTCTCAAACTCATTTGTAATTTATCATAGAAATATAAAGTTAGTATGACTCAGAGAGAAAGACTCACAAGAAAGACCACATAATGAAGCTTAGAGAACAAAAGGTAAGTAAAGAAAACTACAGAGGGTAAAATATGATAACTAATCCATAAAGACAGATGAGATTAGATGGTACACACATACACACACACGTGCACACACACACACAAACATGCACACACATACACACACAAACGTGCACACACATACACACACACAAACGTGCACACACACACACACACGACTCCTAGGAAGTCATATTTCCTCCTAGCTAACAACATCATGTCTTAAGTTCATAACACATCATAATCATTAAGCTCATGTCTCAAGAGAAGCACAGTGTTGTGGGTAATGACTGATCAAATGTCATCCCATATAATACTATCTTGAGAGGCATCAGAGAAATGCATGGAACCTCCTTAAACTGTATTCAAAACTTTGTGAGGTGTAATGTTTCCTAAGGTCAAAACATCATTTCCACAGTACGCAATTAGTTCAAAAGTATTTCAAGAAATGAACTGGGAGCTGAAGAGGTAGATCAGCTGATAATGTCCGTGCCTTGTGTGCATGAAGCCCTGGTCCCCATTATCTAGCACCATAATAAACAAGTGTGGTGGTTCACATCTACAGCCTCAGCGCCTGGGGGGCGAAGGCAGGAGAATCAGAACATAAAGGTCATTTTTGGCTACATATGAATATGACATTAACTTCCATTAGAGGTGAGAGAGGAGGGAGAGGAGGAGGGAGTGGGGAGGGAGAGATGAAGGAAAAAAACAAATGAAGGTGATTAGTACTTCTGACTGGAAATCTAAAATAACAAGACATTATTAAAAAGTAATTATATTCAGGCAAGCTCTTAGTAATTGTTTCGCCAGGTTCTCATTAAGTATGCAGTAAGGAGTTACAGTTATTCAATAAAGTCATTACAAAGTTTCTGAGATGTGGTAGGAAAACTTAGGGATTTAGGAAACAGATCTACCTGCCCTAAGTTCTGTGACTAGTTAGCTGCCCAGAAAGAAGGAAATAAACATTCTATGATCTTTTCTCCTCGACTGCTAAGGATAATCAAGAGTTATGAACTCACAGTAACTGCCAATCAGGGTTTCAGACATGGTGAGATGATCCAGTCAAACTCTTTCTTCTCTACCAAATAAATATTCCTCTCAGAGCCTAAAATATCCATATGATTCCTTCCTGGAAACTGTGAAGGCCAAAGGCAAGATGTCTCAGCAATAATCATTAAAATAAGAAGACCCCAGAGTTCTTTCAGCTGTGCTAAAACCAATAAGAGACGCCCTTTATGTGGTAAATGTGAAATACGTTTTAAAAGAAAATAAAAGTCTGACTGAAGCTCAGAAGTGAACTTTATCTCACAAACACAAGTCACAGGGAAGGGGAGAGGGCAACTTGGAGGTAGTGTTGTGTTAATGCCTATTAATGGAATCATGAAGTCAAGAGAGGACTTGTCTACGACTCACTAATTTGAAGTCTTTGGGGTAAATATTGAGGAGTCGTACTGCTGGTCATGTGCTGGGACTCTTTCCTACTTAGGACCCTTGTTACTGATTTGCACTGTGGCTGGACTAACCACACTTCCCCCAGCAGTGTGGAAGGGCTCCTCTTTGTCCACCTTTCAGCAGCTTTTGTTTTCATTTATGTATGTGTTTTCTTCATGGCCATCATTCCTGGAATGGTTGGTGATGCTGAAGATCTTTGCACTTGTTGCTTGGCCATTCGGCTTTCATCTTTTGGTAATCATCTCATTAGACCATGTGTTGACTGGGTTGATGTTTAGCTTTTTGAATTATGTGTGCATTCTAGATGTTAGTCCTATGTCAAGTATGTGGCTAGCAAGGATTTCCTTCCATTCTTTACCAGTATCTTCCCTTGGTTGTTTCCTGTGCTGTGTAGAAGCTTCTAGTTTCATGAAGTCCTACTTGTCCCTGGCAGAGCTGTCTCCTGAGTGCTGGAGCTCTGATTACATTGTCAAGCTATGGAGCCTACGTTGGTGTCCATTAATAGAGGCCTGCATAAGAAAATGGGGATTGTGTTCACAGTAAAACTTTCTTTGGCCATAAAGAAGAATTAAGTTACGTTGTTTGCAAAAACAACAATAGAAATAGACACAATCGCATTAACAAATTAAGTCAGTCTCAGAAAAGCAAATATCACAATTCTTCTCAATTGTGTGTGTCCTAGACTTTCCAGAAGCCCAACACCACATCTTTACAGACAACGTGAGAAGGGGAAGGAGAAGTTCCTGGAAAGCAGCTGCCATCTTCAGACCAGAATTTTCTGTGCAGCCAACTGATTAAAACATGGATTTAAAATGCTACAGGGCTAGAACTTGTTACAATTTATCTCTGAAAGGCACTAGGGCCAGATAAGAGAGGTACTGGTATTTCATGTGTGGCACAGGCAATGAAGCCTAGCATTGCCGCTGGACCATCCACAAATAAACAGCTACACGTGGTGTTTCACGTCAGTGTTTTTTAAAAAACAAAAATGTCAGACAGTAAAACATTTTTACTTTTTTGAAAAGATCAACTCACTTCTCAGAAAACAACTGGTACAATAAAAAGTTATTGTTACAAAGTCGCTTCTCAAACCAAAGCCCAGAGTGCCTGTGGCCAGGAGGGAAGTCAGCCTGCAGTTAGTATCTGCATAAGGTATCCGTGTCACACACATGGGTTTAAGAGTGAAAGGCAGAGGTTGTGTAAACTTTACTGGGTTTAGTACTTGCTTTTTGTTTTGTTCTGTTCTATAAAAATGATAAGCTTTAGAAAACAAAATTCCAATAGTGAATAAAATAATAAAAAAGAAAGAAAACCATGAACATAGTTCCCTCTGAATCTGATACATAAGGGAGAGACATCCTGGACTCCAATACTTGAGCAGGACACAGCAAGCTTGATTACCGCGCCTCTGCAGAGGAGACTGGTACCACAGAGGTTTCTCCATCATCCAGGCCCACTGAAGACTTCAAGCCAATTTAAAGGAGGAAGAAAACGCTGAAAGGGAGCAGCCCAAATCACAGTGTTCTTAAAATAAGACCTACATTAGAGATGAACCAAAGAACCATATAAAATCTCTGTAAAGAAACTGGAAAAGTTTGCTGAAGGACTTCCTAACTAAAGTGTGTAACAGGCCAGATTCTTTTCTCTTTTTCTGTTTATTTTTAAAATCGGTTTTTTTTTTATTAAATCTTTCTCATTTCAAGTGTTTGGATAAGAATGTGCTATACATTTTCCCCACTCCCCTTCCACCCTCCCTCTTGCTCTTTGTGCCCCCAATTTATTTAGGAATTCTTATCTGTTTTGCCCCATCCTAGGTGGATCTATGTATGTCTCTCAATAGAGGAATCTCAAATGGCCAAAAGACACTTAAGGAAATGATCAACATCCTTAATCACCAAAGAAATGCAAATCAAAACAACTCTGAGATACCATCTTACACCAGACAAAATAGTCAAGATTAAAAACTCTGATTACAGCTTGTGCTGGAGAGGATGTGGAACAAGGGGACACTTCCCCACTGCTGGTGGGAGTGCTGGAGGGGATGTGGAACAAGGGGACACTTCCCCACTGCTGGTGGGAGTGCAAACTTGTGCAGCTGCTATGAAAACCAGTGTGACTGTTTCTCAGAAAATTGGGAACCCATCTACCTCAAGACCCAGCATTTCCACTGTTGGGCATACACTCAAAGGATGCTCAATCATACCACAAGGACATTTGCTCAAGCGTGTTCACAGCAACATTATTCGTACTAGCCAGACCTCCTCAACTGAAACATGAACAAGGAAAATGTGGTACATTTACACAATGGAGTACTACTCAGTGGGGAAAAAATGACATCTTGAAATTTGCAGGCAAATGGAAGGGACTAGAAAAAGTCATCCTGACTGAGGTCACCCAGACCCAGAAAGACAATATAATATGTACTGACTCATAGGTAAATAACAGACATAAAGCAAAGGACAGCCAGCCTACAGTTACAACCTCAGAGAACCTAGGTAACAAAGATTAAGATTGTATCATCATTCTATTTCCCTTTCCCTTCCCTCCCCCAGATCCTCTATGCCCCTCTCTGATCTCCTTCAAGTTTGTTAAGTCAGGGTCCTTGAAAGTCAAATTCAACATAGTCAGATTTACATGCACACACACACACATACATGCACACACACACACACACACACACATGCATGCACAACCTTCTAAAATACATGTTAAAAATATTGAAGCCCCTCGATGGAAGAATGGATCCAGAAAGTGTGGAATATATACACATTAGAATACTACTCAGCAGAAAAAAATAATGACATCTTGAATTTTGCATGCAAATGGATGGAAATAGAAAACTCCATCCTTAGCGA
>JAQHUG010000131.1:3639223-3652928 GCA_028555095.1 Dicrostonyx torquatus
AAGCTTAATGTCCTTTGTTAATGGCTAAGGTCCACTAATGAGTGAGTACATACCATACTCATCGTTTTGGGTTTGGGATATCTCACTAAGGATAGTGTTTTCTACTTCCATTAATTTGCATGCAAAATTCAAGATGTCATTGTTTTTTTCCGCTGAGTAGTATTCTAATGTGTATATATTCCACACTTTCTGGATCCATTCTTCCTTTCATTCCTTCAGCCAATATCCTTTGAGATACCAGCCCACTGGGGCGTGGTCTCTTTCTTTTCAAAAAGTAGCGGCAGCCCTCCTCACTCTCTCTTGCTTCTGACTCCGGTTTGGCAACTAAAGTCCTTTCCTGGTGGTGTAGGACGATTTTATTATTATTATCATTTTGGTTTACCAAGACAAAGTTTCTTTGTAGCTTTAAAGCTTATCCTGGAACTAGCTCTTGTAGACCAGGCTGGCCTCTAACTCACAGAGATCCGCCTGCCTCTGCCTCCCGAGTGCTGGGATTAAAGGTGTGCGCTACCACCACCTGGCAAGAACACAGAGTTCACCAACTGGATATGTTGCCTTTGTAAGTCTGCTCAAAACTACCATTATCAAAATACTAAACCATTTTCATTGCATTCCACAGTTGCGTAAGATGAGATTATAGCTAAACAAAACACATAGAACATATTTGACACACAAAGGAATACCTTTGACACAGTTTGTCTCACCCAAGACACAGCATGAGCCTAGGGAATCCAATTAACCAACCAAGTGAATCTTTCGAATAGGTGTCCTCTGCCTAGCAGTGAGAGTCCATCTTATGTTCCAAACATGTGCTTACTCCTCTAAGTGCAGTCATTCTGTAAGTATGTGGTATGTACAGTCTGAAAAGTTGTGTAATTACCATTGAAATGAATCATAAGCTTCATTGCAGTGGGCTCGCTTTAAACAAGGTTTGTGTGGAAAATATAGGGATCGAGCACCTGAGTGCATCTTCGCTGTCAAATTTCCTTTAGCTTGGGTTGGTGTTTGCTCACCTCACAGGGCACAGTTGCATTGGGTGTTGTACATGGCTAGAACTCCCAGTAAACCTTAGGTTAGTCATTAATGACAAAGGTGACAGCATAACCAGGAATGAATGTCAACTGGAGCACATGTTCCTTCCCATTTAAGTTATGCAACAGCTAAGTTAAACCCTACTTCCCTCGTATTCCAAGTGAGGTCACAAGCATAAAAAAACTGGCGTCATTTTTCCAAAGTAACAAAGGTAATAAACATTGACCAGGGCATTAAGTCAGCTTCTAGCCCCAAGCCAGGCTTCTCCCTCTTCACCATCCTGTCCCCACAATACTCAGCCTGTCTCGTAAACATAGATACTTGAGGCAATATGGATCCACTTTATCTTTGGGCCCATTTTGATGTTTCATATGAATAAGTCTATTTTAAAAATCAGTACATTCTTGCTAACTAGAAGCAGACCAAAATCTAAAATATGAATGCAAAGTATCTTTTTAATTCTATGTAGTAACAAAAGAAATATCAGAATGAAACCCCATTTTTGATGTCAAGTAGCTATTTCAAATTCAGACTAGTGAAGGATGAGCTGGGCAGGACTGCAGATAGCTAACTCTCATCTCCACCTCTCCTAGGGAACTAAAAGGAAGATTGGCGTTTGGGGGCATCCGTAAAGTCCTAAATAAAGTCTCTCCATAATGAATTGGTTTTCACTTTGTTTTGTTTTTCACTGCTTAATGTGTGAAAGAGAGGAGCTTGAATGGCTGGTCCTACCACATGGATCTCTCCTGGATCCCAGTCGCTTCCATCTACCCAGGCCCTCTGTGCCCTGGTCACAAGGAGTGTTTCCTCCACGCGGGGTGGAATCAGCACATTGGCTGGCTTTGAATTTGAAAGAAAACACAGTCTTCCATGCTACCCCAGTTTCCTCTTGTCTCCAGCATTCTCCCTGGTATTCAATAATGAAGCAATCTCGATTTTCCGCATCTGCGAAATCTCAGGTTGAGACATCCACCTGCTGACTCGCACAGCAGATGAGAAGGGTCGCTTGCATGGAGCAATAACAGCCAGGATAAAATCCCCAAAGATGGTAGACTACCAAATAATCTTCTTCTCAACAGAGAAAAAGTGTTAAACTTGAATTATTTTTCACAAACATCTTTTACCCTAAATTATTGTACCACAACAGTGAAATTGCACCAAGAATTGTTAAATTTGCAAAATCTGTTCTTTTCTATACAGTGAGGTGAAAATCCAGTTTTTGCAGTGGAAAACCGTATCTGTGTGTTTCTTCTCTCTAGTGGACCAAAAACAAGCAGAAAGAAGCTTAGATTTTATTTACAGGGAAATTTTCATTTTAGAGGAAGGTCATTAAATGCTGGAATACGCATAGAGGTCAGAGAAGAACAAAGTCGGGCTTTGTGTACAAAACAGAATTTCCGTCTTGTGGAAAGATTCAGTTAACATTCAAGGACATCAACTCCTATAAATCTGAAAGTTCCTAGTCTACATTAACCTGTGAAAACAACAGCCACTTCTCCCTGTAGGCAAGGAAAACAAGATGGCAGGCTAAGATAACTGAGAATGTACCAAGAATTTGGGTGTCGTGGAAATCAAAACTCAGGCATCAAATTTTTCCACAGTTTACACTAAAACGGTTAACAAAATGCAAAAGAAAAATAGTGAGCAGAGAAACAATGGGTGCTTTAGTCTGAGGAGTCTGAGTGGGCAAGAGAGCCCATGGTGCTGAAGTCTCCAGGAGGTGCAACTGCAGACAGCGTGAACACTGCCCGTCTGCAGTCACCTCCTCGCACGGCTCCACCATGGCTCCTTTGGAGCTGAAAGAGCCACTTCTCACCTCTTATCTCCATGCTCCAGTTCCCCCAGCTAGCCCAGGTCTTGCACAGATTCAGGATCTGATACCAAGAAGAAGGACGTAAGCTCCAGGTTTAAAGAAACACAAATATTAAATTTTCACATCAAGTTTAAGCCAAGTTAATTTTGTCTCAGATTTTACACAAATTAAATAGGTGGTTGACGTCCGTTCTAACTCTCACCCAGTGTCATTTGTCTCTTCTGTGTCTAATCTTGTCTTCCTTCTTAGCCAACAGAGTTCCTAACCACAGTACAGCTCTGGTCATTTCACTTCACCTGCGTGCACTGTCACCAGCAGACCGTGCGTGACTCCATTTGAACGCAAATGAATATTTAAAGATTGCATCTTTAGCCATTGACTCCCCAAGAGTAGTATGCAGCATATCCTCAAAACTAAAGAAATATTTCTATTTCATAATTCCCTCAGTTTGCACTTTCTAGAAACTGCAAAGGCAAATGATTTCCCCTTCACTGTTGGCAGTTCACACCCCCAACGCTAATGAAAACAAGGCTTGGCATCAGACATTGCACTGGTCTTTATTGTTGCTGGAACCCCCAGTGGAACGAGCCCAGAGCATGAGTAAATTTCATCTGGGTGATTCCTGCTAATTAACGAGTTTGTGCCGGAAACGTCCAGTTATGCTGCCTCTCTCCCTCATCACTCCCTCCCTACAGCAACATAGACCTGTTTCATTTCCCATTCACAGGGTTCAAGGAATGAACCAGCTAACCTTTTCAGGCTGTGTACTTTGGTATGTCTTTTTCCATATAAAACATTATTGAGATGATCCTCCTAAAATGTATTTGCATTTGAGTCACATGCAATTGACCTGTCTCTATAATAAAACCATGTAGAATTATTTATTTTGTAGTTTCCAGGATTCATTTCAAAGTTGTTACTGCTTATTAAGGCTCTCCCAGCATCAATATGCTTCTAAAATGAATGCTTTTTCTCAAAGAATAATTATGACTTCATGTATATAGACAAGCGCATAGTGGAGCTGGATTAAAATATATGTGGACAAATTTTTTATTTCATGACTTGAGTTTCAAATTGTTCTTAAAATTCTAAAGAAAGAGAAAATGCAATACGTATGTTATGAAAGTAGAAGAGGGGATTGTGTGGAGGAAGAAAGGGAGTAGCCAGAGGAAAGGGAGTAGCCAGAGGGAAGGGAGTAGCCAGGGGAAAGGGAGTAGCCAGGGGAAAGGGAGTAGCCAGAGGAAAGGGAGTAGCCAGAGGAAAGGGAGTAGCCAGGGGAAAGGGNGCCAGAGGAAAGGGAGTAGCCAGAGGAAAGGGAGTAGCCAGGGGAAAGGGAGTAGCCAGGGGAAAGGGAGTAGCCAGAGGAAAGGGAGTAGCCAGGGGAAAGGGGTAGCCATAGGGAAGGGAGTAGCCAGGGGAAAGGGAGTAGCCAAGGGAAGAGAGTAGCCAGAGGAAAGGGAGTAGCCAGGGGAAAGGGAGTAGCCAGAGGAGGATGGGGAGGACAAAAGAAGAAAGGAACAAGTCAGAACAGCAGAGAATGGTACATATCAAAATGAAATGAAACACATTGCTTTGTATGCTAACCTGAAAATTTAATTTAAAAAATTCTATTTCAAAAGCTTTATGTTATATGTTAGCAGGTCCACAAATCTCGCCTAAATAAAGACAACACCTTCTTTTTCCTGAGAATTTTCCAAAATACACAAAATTGTTTGGGCTAAATATTCAAGCAATTTTATGGATAACTGGTGATGGAACCCACAGAAGGTTGAGCACAGTGTGAATTGCTGGGACCTAAGCTACCTGAATATATGTGTTCTGGGTGTACAATGGATAACCTCTCCACATCCTCTCCCACCTGCACGCACACCCACGTCTTGTCTTAAGGGGACTAGCAGATGGGAGGACCCCTGGTAGTGGAAGGATCTTGAGATTCGTGACCGAGCTGGCAGTGCTTCATATCCACAGTGCTTTTCGCTGGAGAAGGGGCTCTGAAGCTGCTGCTGCCCAAAGGTTGTAAGAACTGCAGTGTCTGCAGGTGCATGGAGATGCATGTCTGTAACCCCAGCACTCCGCAGGATGAGTAGAAAAGTCAGAGGCAAACTCCCAGCACATAGTGTGATGCTTGCCTCAAAACCTTCAGTGTCCGAGGAGGCCCTGAATGCTGGTCCTAACCCCTTCCTGAGTCTTAAATTTTGTCAGCAGCACTCAGTTGACAGGACAACCTGACTACCAAGAATACAATCTGTGAGCTGTTCTTCCTTTTGGTATTTTTTTTCTCAAATTTTGAAATTAGAAACTCTGTGTTTCTTAGCTGTTGGCTTTCTAGGTAACCTTTTCATGAAAGGTAAAAATACATGTAGAATTTGACATTTAAAGCACCAAAGAATCCAACAACTTGGAATAATTGAGTGGTGTGGGCAACAAGAAAGCCAGATCTCTAGCTGAAGTCCCGCCAGAAGGTGGTAACCTAACTTCAACCACACACAACAGAGAGGGCCATGGCCACGCCCCTCGCCTCCAAAGGTGGAGAGGCAAACAGAAAGTGCTTCCTCCTGGTTGTCACAGGTCTGCCTTCCGCTGCAGTGTCAGCGAACATGGAGCCGGAAGGCACGGTTACCACCCGTGTTTGACAACCACCATCCATAATGGTGTCCGAGGAGCACACACAGCACCCCAACCTGAGCAGTGTCAGAGCAGGATAACTGGAGGTCTGAATTCCACAGCACACGCAGTAATGCCAAGGCCTTCTACTGCTTGCTGGTTTCCATGGAAGCTGGAGTGAAGGCCTGTGCTTGCCCCTCCCCCTTTAGAACAGTAATGAAGCGGTATTGCGTCTTTGTTCTCTGGCGCCATGTCAGAGGAGCCCTGCTACATCACAGGATTTCAATAAGACCGATAGTCTCATTAAGCTCAAGAGCCAATTCATGGATATCCAAGGATTTTTGCAAGCCTCTCGATTGATTATTAGTAGCATGAAGTCAGGCACATGGGAGTATGTACAGCCCAGAATGGGAACTCCCTACAAAATACAGCGTTTAGTTCAGGGAGTAGTCTACAGCATACCACCAAACGGCAATGCCCGAAGTTGGAGATTTATTCATGTTCCACTCCTGCCACATATCCCACCATCAACATCTCTGAATCGCGCGACATACGCAGGTCTACGAGCTTACCGTGTTCCCTCTTGCCTGTGTGCTTTGGTGTGTGGTGTTTCCTCAAATGCCATGAACACTCCGATTTTCACTGTTTCCAGCGTCATCTTCATAACTGCCCTGCATCTTCACGCCTGCTTCATGAGTTGGTGCACGCACGTGCTCGCCTTATCATTTACAGGCACACGTCACATTGTGCTGAGACTCTTGTCTACTCCTGAGTCTGGAGCCAAGAAGTCCCTAGCAAAGGGATCCCTAACCTTTTCCCCCAACTAACCCTTTTCCCCAGCTTACGAAATGAAATGGAGGCACAAATCAATTCCTGATCAGAAATCATAAAGACTTTGTGTAAGCATTTCTTTATAATTCTGTCATTCACTTAAAATGACAAGGAATTTGCATACTCATGAGACAAATGTGTTTGCTGATCTTTACGTTCTTAGCTAAAAATTTAGTAGAAGGGGGTAGAAATCTTCATAGCTTTCCTGAATGGATTGATACTTTAATTTTAGAACTATACATGCTGGGGATGTCATTTTGCACATACACGTATACATATATGTGCTGATACATACGTGTGAATAGTACAAAATGGCACAAGTATGCTGTGGGCTAGCTCAGTAGTTGCTGAAATTCCTGTCATAATCCAAAACCAAAGTTCATTTAAGGTTTTCTTTTTCATGAAACTCAACTCAGGTGCTGTGACAAGTTTTAACAAACATTCTAAAACAATACAACACAAGGACATACTGATTTGATATACTTGCTTTCCATAATTGAATCATGTTGTTTCTATAAGAGCATAAAATATTATACACAGCGAACCCATTACAATTTATAATATGCATGGTCTCGAGCCTGGGCTAAGCTGCTTCAGGCAGGTCTTATAGGCCTTGTGTGACAAAATGCACAGGTTGTGTGCTCAGAACCAAGGCTGAGGTGAAGTCATGAGCTGCCACTCAGGTATAGACTGTCAGAAACACTTCAGCTTCATTACATAATCAGAATTAATTTTCCATCCTTGCATATGCAGAAACTTTTTACAGTTGCAAAATTTTTCATAACCCCCACATTCAGTTATGATGTCATAGTTTGAAAGCTGTGCCCCTGAAAAACAGTGCATGGTTAGTACTATGTCCTTGATTTAGGTTAGCAGGGTAACAAACACACAGGGACCTTGGACACTGTTGAAGAGAAACATTTCTAATTATGCAAGTGGGATATGCCAGAAGATATGACTCACGGAAAAGTCAGCTTGTCTGAAACTCCATTAGTATAAATGTCTTTCAAAAAGTTAAAAATGGCTCTGACTGCTTACATTTGCTTAGACTTCCACATGCAGTTATTGAACCCTTATCTATCAGTAGGTAAAGCTCGGTTTACTTACATTCAAATAAATAAATAGTGTTCACTGTAACAATATAATCATTGTGGTTTTGTTAGTTTAAATTCCCCTGGCACTCTATGTCTCTGTGGAGTGCAGTTTCTAATTCTAATTGAGTCTCATTATCCTCTGAGGTCGCTGTTTAGGGTTCATCATTTGTCTCCCGAGGGACATTAGCTTAAAGAGAAAAGATTTAAAAATGGAATTTCTTTAGAATTAAAAGTATATTAAAAAATCTTTCACCCTGTTTCAATTCTGAGTATACAAAATCTTTATTATTCCAAAAAGAAAGTAGAGAAAAATCCAGTTTTCAAATCTTCCCTGATGAACAACAACAAAGAAAAAATTCTTTAAATAGAAAAGGGAAGTTGCTTTTTCATTCTATTTGGTGGGGTGGGGGACAGGGAAAAGATGCCAGTGGAGGCCAGAGAAGGCACCAGATCTCCGGGAACTGGAGTCAGAGGTGGTTGTAAGACATTCCAAAGGGGTAGTGGGGATGGATCTCAGGCTCTGTACAAAAGAGTACATGCTCTTAACCATAGATCCATCTCCCCAGCCCAAGAGAAACATGTTTAATGTTCCTGTAAGACAATACTCATGTTCCCCAGGAAGATGGGTCAGTCAACACTCTGCATATGCCACAGACTGAACTGCCCACTGAAGCAGCCATTGGAATTCAGACAAGCACATCCCATGGCATTCAGAATAACAGAACTGCCTGAGGGTGCTTCTCCAAGACCCGATGACGGTCTGCGTATGACTGCGCCACGACACACTGAAAGGTCCTTATCAGGATCCACAAGCTGCTCTGCACTTTATGTTGTGTGTGACATCATAGGTGCACAAAGCTCTAGTTAATGAATTATTAATTCTTCAGACAAGTGCCTCCAGTTAATGAATCATAACAAAACATGAATGAAATCAACATTATCTAATAACCAACACCAATAAAATCACTATGGAATTTTGCTATTATGCAAAGCATGGGAATCATTAAGATAGCTTAAGATTCTGAATCCAAATTGAGTTGTATGTGGACCTTAATAGATTCTTGTTGTAACTGCATCAATCACTACTTGACCTGGCTAGCACACAACCGAGCATGGTACATACGGTTAGATCCCTCATTAATCCTTATTAATCTTTACTGTGTCATGAAGTAGATACCACTATTTTGCAAATGAAAAAGCTGGCTTTGGTCAAATTAGAGAGTAGCAAACTGAGGGATTTTTAATAGGTCACCATAACTGCCAAGCATATGTTCTTCCTATTAGGATAGGGTACATAGTCAATATATCAGTTGTCAATAAACACATGGTAGAATTGCACTAAAAGATGCCAAATCTTACCGGGAGGTGCCGTGGCACATGCCTTTAATCCCAGCACTCGGGAGGCAGAGGCAGGCGGATCTTTGTGAGTTCAAGACCAGCCTGGTCTACAGGAGCTAGTTCCAGGACAGGCTCCAAAGCCACAGAGAAACCCTGTCTCGAAAAAAAAAAAAAAAGATGCCAAATCTTTTACAGCTCACCACTCAAAGAGAGAAAGCAAAAACTCAAAGTTGGGTGGGTAGGGAGGTAGGGAGGATATGGGAGAAGTTGGGGAGAAAAAGGAATATTATCAAAGTTTACTGAATGAAAAATTTACATAAAAATAATAAAACAATAGTTCACCACTCAAAAAAAAAAACAAGTTCCTTGAAATTATTGTGACTCTCACACATTAGTGTTGTCCTAGCTCCTCTTCCACATTTAACATCAGAAGGTGCATTCTTTATCACCAGATAGAACACAATTAAAGACATTCATAGTCTACTGCTTCTTTTCTGTCTGTAAAGCACTGGTTGAACATGAAACTACAGCACAGGAAGCATCCTTGGGTTTTGATCACTTTACTTCCTTGTGTACAGGAAACGTTCAAGGCAAAGCGCCCTGTTCTGTGTGTAGACCTGCAGACTCAGCTTCAGTAGAAGGTTTACAACTATGAAGACAGATAGATTTCTGTTCATATAACATGAAGTCAACACATTTTTCTGTTTCTTCTTTTGATACACACATAAACTCCAGTTTCTTATAGAGTGGATTGTTTGGGAAACATAAAGAGAAGCTAGATGTGACTATGTGTGGTGATATTTTGTTTGTGCTATAACAAAAAAAAGCTTGCATGAGGATCAGAGAGTAGAGCTAGGCCACTAGTTAGCTATATAGGCCAGGCAATGGTGTCACACATCTTTAATCCCAGCACTCGGGAGGCAGAGACACATGGATTTCTATGAGTTCAAAGCCACCATAGGCTACTCTAGATAGATAGATCCAGTCTCAAAGAGAAACAGAGTCACTGGTGGCTCACATATTTAATCCAAGTACTTGGGGGTTCCACACCTTAAATCCCAAACTATGGAGGTGGAGACAGAAAGGGATATCACTGGGCAGAGAGAGGAATATTTAGTCTGAGAACTTGTAGAGGATTGCATAGAGGTAAGAACATGTGACTGGCTGTTCTGCTTCTCTGATCTTTCAGGTTTCACCCCCTAATATCTGACTTGGGTTTTTATCATTAAGACCAATTAGTATTCACGCTACAAGTACCCATTAAGATGGATAAAAACATGCTCGTAAAGCATGCTTGGATACACAGGCTACACTAAATTTTTATGTGGGCTTCTCTGGTTGAAGGGGCCGTTGGTGAATTTGTCTTAAAAACCTTTTCTGAACAACAAGTACACTGTCTGAGAATAATGCAGAGCCCCAAACGAAAGCCACCCCAAAAAAGAGCTCAAATGTTCCCCTTCTGTGAAATCTACTAGTGGTTTCTCAACACACTTTAAATCCATCACTCTGAGTTAACACTAAGTAAAAGGCTAATTTGGCTGCAAAATTAATGGTTCTTCTGCATCTGGAGAACAGATAAAGTCATAGGAGAAACCCCTGCCTGAAGATTAGAGAGACAGACAAATGAACGCAGACATCACGCAATTACCTGGACAGAACCACAAGCAGAAACCTCTGTGGGGAGCAGCACCGGGGTAGAATATCTGAATTGTATTTGACAGGTTTCTGGAGGCTTCATGCAGGTCATGTCTTAGTTAAACTCTAGAACTACCAAACACAAAAGATCGTAGGTGGAGGCAAGGATGTGGAGAAACAGAACCCTTCACACTCTTGGTGGGAATGTAAATTAGTAATAAGAACAATCACTCCGGAAAAAGATGAGAATTCAAGTCATCTGTATGTAAAACATCTGGCTATGAAAAAAGTAGACTCATCTTTGTTTGTACATAGCAAGGTTCTATATTTAGAAAACCCTAAAACCAACACAAGTAAACAAACAAAAACATATTAGAGCTAACAAATTTAGTGAAATTGCAGGATACAAAGCCAATATTAGTTGGCTCTTTTTACTCTTTGGGGGCCCACCACCGAGCTCCCAAATAAATACACAGAGACTTATTCTTACTTAGGAAAGCCCAGCCTTAACTTGGCTTATTTCTAACTAGTTTTTCTAACTTAAATTATCCCATTTCTCCTTTAACCACACTTTGCCTAGATTTCTCCTTCTATTTATTCTCTCTGTCCACCAGGCCTGCCTATTTCTCTCTCCTGCCTAGCTATTATTGGTCATTCAGCTCTTTATTACACCAATCAGGTACCTAGGCAGTCAAAGTAACACAGCTTTACAGAGTTAAACAAATGCGACACATCTTTGCATTATTAAACAAATATTACACTGCATAAATGAATATAACACACCTTAAACAAATATTCCACAACACCAATATTCAAAAATAATTTCTTTCTAACAAAAATGACCAAACCAAAAGGGAAAACAGAACTACTTGTGATATCCTCAAAACTAATAAAATCTTTAAGAATAAATTAAATCAGAACAATGAACATTTACACGCTGAAAATGCTAAAACATTGATGAAAAGCACAAGTGAATGGATAATACTCCAGGGTAATGAATGGAAAAAGCAACATTATTTAAATGTCAAGCCCACCAAAAGAAAACACAGCTCTTATCAAATCCAATAATATCTTTCTTCTTCTCCTTCTTCTTCTTCTTCTTCTTCTTCTTCTTCTTCTTCTTCTTCTTCTTCTTCTTCTTCTTCTTTTTCTTCTTCTTCTTCTTCTTCTTCTTTGTGGTTTTTATCAAGACAGGGTTTCTCTGTAGCTTTAGAGCCTGCCCTGGAACTAGCTTTTGTAGACCAGGCTGGCCTAGAACTCAGAGATTTGCCTGCCTCTGCCTCCCGAATGCTGGGATTAAAGACATGCACCACCATCTCCCAACCCAATAGTATTTTTCACAGATACATATTTTTTTAAAGAAGATCAATACCTAGCTTCACCTAGAGTCACAGAAGAGCTTGATTAGTCAAAGCAATCTTGATAAAAAAAAAAAAACACAGTTGAAAGCATCAGGTTTCCAGATTTCAAATTCTTCAAACCTATAGTAATTTTAACAGAAGAGCATGGCCGTAAAATAGACAGACAAACAGGCCACAGCAGAATACAGAGCTCAGGAAAAAAAAAAAAAAACTCTAGTATATGTTATCAGCTAGTTTTCCAAAAGATAATACTGATACATGCTACAACATGGGCACAACTCAGAAATATTTCATTTCTACAAAGTTTCCAGAAAACTGAAATTGACAGAGACCAAAAGGTGAGTAGATTCTAGAACAAGAAACATCCAGTCTGTTCTACACAGAAACTTTCATCCAGAGCTTCCTAAATAGACTGTGTTACAAACACACAAAAACTAAATAAATTAAAATCAAAATAAAACAAAAAATTGTAAATTAAAATTATTGTTCAATTTGGTTTACATGCTTAAATCATCATGGTAAGTTTTTAAATTATTCAGGTCTGGAGTGCATTCTTTGAGATTCTGATAGAATTTCCTTAGTGTCTTAGCTCCAGGAGGTTGATGGAGCTTTCTGATTAATTCTGATGTGCAGCTGTGGTGTCCTGGCCTGCAGCAAGCACTCACCCTTCTGCAAAGCCCTGCTGACAGGGGGTGCTAGTCTCACCACCCCTGCTCTGCTCATCTATTAGGCAATTAGTTGAACAATCACGGTGTTCCCAACATCGTGTTTCACAATAAGGAGAAGAAGAAAAAAATACGAGATCTCATTTCTGTCCTCATGGGCTGAGGAACAGAGAGAAGTACGATCTGAGAATCATAACTGTGTGGTAAAGTCTATAATGGAAGCAAATACAAAGTTACTGTGGAGACCAAAAAAGGACGAATCCATCAGAGCAACAAAGAAAGGTCAAGGAAAGCTTAAGACACGGCGGTTCTTAATCCCGAAAGATTAGCGGGGAGGAAATGGCATTCAAAAATACTCAGAACAGAAAATGCTTGGGAAAAACAAATAATTCAGTACAGCTGCAAAATTGGGCAAAGAAATTGAAAACAAAATTAAAAAAAAAAAAGCATTGCGGGGCTGGAAGAGGTTAAGAGCACTGACTGCTCTTCCAGAAGACTTAGTTAGGTTCAAACTACAGCTTCCAAATGGCAGATTGCAACAATGTGTAACTGCCCTTCCCAGGTTACTACCGTGTCTTTTGGCCTTTGTGGGCACCAGGCACACACGTGGTACATAGCCATACATGAAGCAAAACACCCCTACACATAAAATAAAACATTGGGAGACTGGCGGTTTAGCTCAGCGGTACAGCGCCTGCCTAGCATCTACTCTACCCTGGTTTCCAGTCCTCAGCACCAAGGGCTGGGGGTAGGGTCCGGGCGTGGGACTGGAAAGACAGATGGCAAAGGTAAATTTGCAAAAACTTCATCGTCATGATTGGGGGCGCAAACACAGTCACATGTTTCATTTCAGAGGAGTACCGGAAACATTTAAACAAAGCACTCGGGGATCTCCTCCGCTGTGTAAGGTGAGAATGTGAGAGAAAATCTTAATAACGTTCCATTAAGATTTCTTAGATACCAAACAACAAAAATAAGGTTTACAGAAGAAAAACGTTGATGAAGTGGGCTTCACTGTGATTTTAAAATATAGACCAGGGGGAAATCCTTATGAATTGTATATCCAGTTATATATCCAAGGGCATATAGTCAGAATACTAGCTAGATAAAATGTCACACTCGATTAAAAAACAACCCAATTTATAAAGATCTTTAGCACGCACTTTACCAAAGGAGAAACCCAAACTGGGAATAAGCCTGGCTGGGGGTTCAATGGTAGAGCGCTCTGCCAGGCATGTACTAGACCACTATAGATCATTATTAGACCCTGGCTTCTCTCTCTCTCTCTCTCTCTCTCTCTCTCTCTCTCTCACACACACACACACACACACA
>JAQHUG010000131.1:3654433-3671929 GCA_028555095.1 Dicrostonyx torquatus
CAGCCTACAAACCATAATCATAGAGAACTTAGACAACAATGAGGACACTAAGAGAGACTTACATAGATATAATCTACACAAGAAAGTATAAAAAGACAAGATCTCCTGAGTAAATTGGGAGCATAGGGACATTGGGGGAGGGTTGAAGCGGGGAGGGGAGAGGCAGGGAGGGGAGCAGAAAAAAAATGTAGAGCCCAATAAATATCAATAAAGAAAAGAAATCCCATGACCTGCTGTGGCTATATAAAATGTACAACCACTTTGTAAAGCAATCTGGCAGTTTCTTCTAACATAAACTTATTTCTTTCAGTTGAGTTAGCCTGTCAATATCTGCATATACTCTCAAGATAAGTAAACATATATGTTTACTTTTTTAACTAATTTGTTATTTGATGATTTTTTTCACATAGGTATGTAATGAATTCTTGTTACTCTGGCTCCTTCATCCTCCCCTACCTGCTTCCCACCCATTAAACTCATTATCTCCCTGTTGTTTCTTTACCCATGCTCGTGAGTTTAGCAAATGTCATGTGTGAGCCCACAGCTGTGGATCACCAGTGGGTACATATCTAAAGACAAGGACTATCAGAAAAAGCTGCTTATTCACTTCCCAGCCACCCAGACTCACAAAATAACCACACAGAAACTGTATTAATTAAATCACCACTAGGTAGGCCCATCACTATAGCCTATTTCTAGCAAGCTCTTACATATTAAATTAACCCATTTCTATTATTTTATATTTTACCCTAAGGCTCATGGCCTACTAGCAAGGTTCTACCTGAAGGCTTGCGTCTTTCTCCTCTGGCAGCTCCATGGCATCTCCTGACTCCACCTTCTTTCTCCCAGCATTCAGTTTAGTTTTCCCTGCCTACCTCGATTCTGCCCTGCCAGGCCCAAGACAGATTCTCTATTCATTAACCAATAAAAGCAACACATATACAGAAGGACCTCCTACATCAAATGACTGCCCCTCCTCCAGAATCTATCAGTAGACGGTAGTCCAGCAAGGAAGGTTAGGGCACTATGAGACCCTGTCGTTTATAGCTTTATTTGTAACAACCAAGAAATCAAGTTAACACCAGCAGGCAAACAGATAAACAAACATTGTGTGTCTGTGTCATGTGTTTGAACTCACAGAGAGTGTGGCAGTATGCACAGGATGCGTACAGTTCTAAGTCAGATGGGGTCCCAGCACTCAGAAGGGAAGTCGACACAAGCCTCCACCCCAACCCAGAAGCTCTCTCCACCTGACCACCACTCACAAAGGAAAATTTAGTTTTCTCCAATGCAGTCTTACTGGGAATACAAACCACACTTACGGGCAAGCCCCATTTACAGCAGTAGATGGCCAACACCAAACAAATTCAGTGGTATTTCTGGAGGGTTTTTTGATTTGGTTTGGTTTGGTTTAGTTCTTGGTTTTTTGAGACAGGGTTTCTTTGTGTAGCCCTGAGTGCCCTGGAACTCACTCTGTAGACCAGGCTGGCCTCTAATTCAGCGATCTACCTGCCTCTACCTCCCAAGTGCTGGTCTAAAGGAGTGTGCCACCACCACCCAACCTGTTTATTTTCTAATGAAAGCAAGCAAAAAGGGTGTGGATTTGGGTGAGTGGGGAGGTAGGGAGGATATGGGAGGAATTGGGGGAGGGGAAATCGTAATGAGAATATGTTTATTTATTTTTAATAAAAATAATAATGCTCAGTAATTTTTTAAATAACAATTGATGAGGCTGGAGAGGTGAATCATCTAAGTACACAGATGTTCTTGCAGAGGACCCAGGTTCTATCTCCAGCACTCAGACGCCCTCTGACATGCACCCACCCATAACCCCAGTTCCAGTGTGTTGGAAGAGGGCACTTGCTTGTCCTGGTTACCCAGAACCGAAATAACCACAAAGAAATTGTATTAATTAAATCAGTGTTTGGCCCATTAGCTCTAGCTTCTTATTGACTATCTCTTACATCTTAATTTAACCCATTTCTATTAATCTGTGTATCAACACGTGGCAGTGGCTTACCAGCAAAGATTCACCATGTCTGTCTCTGACAGTGGCTCCTTAGTGCCTCTCTGACCCTGCCCTTCTTTCTCCCAGCATTCAGTCCAGTCTTCTGGGCCTATCTAAGTTCTGCACTATCAACAAGCCAAGGCAGTTTCTTTATTCATTGATGGTAATCACAGCACACAGCGGGGACTCTCACATCACCAGTGGTCACTGCCCTCTTCTGACCTCCAAGGCTCCTGCACACATGTGGTGTTCTTACACCCACTCAAGCTGATACATACACTTATGTAACATATACATAAATCTTTTTATAAAAATCAGCAAACTACACCTGTGACGATATGAGTGACACTCAGAATGATTACACTGAATGAAGGAAGCAAGACTGAAAAGAGCTGCACTGGGGAGTCTTATTTACATAAATCCCTAAAAAATGCAAACTCATTGTTAGCAACAGTAAACTGAGCCTCAGGACTTACCAGGAGCTGGGAAGCAGTGGGTAACCAAGCACAGAGAGAGGTCAGGAAAGGCAGGTGGAAAAGAAGACATCATGAATGGTAGCCCTGTCCACTGTCTTCACTGAACTTATTGTTCTGTAATAGTATTCATTCATCAAAACAGGCCAATGTGTGCACTTTAAGCATGCAATATTAGTTGTATGATAACTATACCTCCACAAGAGTTTCAGGAAAAGAATGAATCAGGGAAAGCATCCAGAGCAAGGCAGGGAGATACAGTGATCATCCAGTGACTGGCAAGGCTGAAGAGGACTGAAGAGCAATGGGGTGGAGGAAGCGGTCTATGTTCCTCTTGGAATAAACCTACTTGGATGTGAATTTCATCCAGACTCCTAGAACTGTGGCTTGGAAACTAAATAGCCACCAAGTCAGATCCAGCTGCAATCATTCAAAGTCCAGTGGTGTATGTGTACTGTCTTCAGCAAGAAGGGCCCATCCTCAAACCCTGAGAGCCAGAGGTGAAGAGCCAAGGGATATATAGATAGTCTATATTGTTTGGGGATTATCTATAATCCATTCAAAAAAAGGTTTCTCATGCCTGGTATAGGAGGGTGGTTAATGTATGGATCTGTAGGGAGCATTGTCAGCCCAACCTCTTTAACTTCTTTTAAGTTATACATACGTACATATATATGTATTCACCTACACTTATATATATTATCTATAATTTTAGGTAAATATGCAAGCTGCAAAGGGAAAGCAGGAACCTATGAACCACAACAATAACTGCCATGGCAAGATAGTCACAAAGATGCAATAAGTGGCACTCAAAATGGGTGGTAACTAAGACCCATTTAATTAGACTTAAGGCCCCCTCCACAGGAGGGAAATCATGCCTGCTCGTGAGAAGCTAACTAGTGTCCCAGAGCTAGTGCAGTGACCAGCATCACTTCTTACTACATTCTAAATCTTATCCTTATGTCTGCAGATATTATGGCTACCATCCCACTTCAAAGGAGCCACTCTTCACAGCAAACGGAGACCATCACAGAAAACCACACTCGACACAATGCAGAGATCAAGGGATCATGGAGAGCCCAGCCCTAGTGGAGATAGCTACAACATAGTGCCTGCATTATTGGCTCAAGGAATATCACAGAAGGCTATCAACTTGAGAATGGAGACAAGATTTAGGAAGGGATTGAGGGGACAGTGCCTGGGAGGGGCTGTAGAGAAGAAAATGATGTAATCCTATTTCAGCTAAAAACATATTTAAATAATAAATTGCCCATCCAGCAAAATGTGAAGTATTGAGTAGGAGCACACAGGTGTGCAGAGGGGGTGCGGAATACAAGAGTTGTTTTGGATGTGGCTTCTCTAGGTTTACAATCTTGATTATTCTCAGCCATCCTTCCACACCATTATCATTTTTAATTGTCTTGTACAATTGCTTTGAATAAATTATTTTGTATTTTCACTTGGTCCTCTCTCACTACCCTTCTCTGTTCTCCATGACTATTAAATTTAGATCTCAGAAAAGAAGAGGTACAAGAAGGACTAAGTTTAGACCTTTCATTACAATGTCTTAAATCTGAATTTTTACATATCCTGGACCACTTTTTAAATATTGGGATGACACACGGTGATGAACACCTACAATCCTAGCAGTCAGGAGGCAGAGATATCAAAACCATGAGAATGCCCTGTCTCAAAAGGCCAAGAAAAGGTGCGCATTTAGTTTAAGCCAGGCCCTTGTGCAACAATAGATTCAAGGATAGACTCGGTCACCTAACAGAACCTCTGCTCTGGTAGACAAAAAATAGTGAGAACTAGACCAATTGACATTTTATGATATGATAATTACACAGCGTCTTGTCTGGGCATGTAGAAAGATTATGTAACAGCAGAAAAATTCAATAAGGATTTCTTGAAGAAATGATGTTTGATCCTCTACCTAAACGGTGATTGGAAGTTCACAAAGGTGTCCCAGGAAGAGTGACTGTCTGTGCAAAGCCCCTGTGAGCAAAGGAGAGTCTTCAAGAACCAAAAAGCTGCAGAAGAGGTACCACTCAGAAGATATCTGAGAAGATGTGCATCTAGAAGGAAGACAGACACCAGACTTTGAAAAATACATATCCCCTGCATATTATCAAGTCCTACTATATGTTTAGAGTGGTAACTTGGGATTTAGGCCTGCCGTGCAGTGGGCGAACACTTGTTTGCTATGCACAAGGCCATGGTTCCAACCCAGTACCACAGAAGCAAAAACAAATGGCTCGTATTTCCATTCATTTCGTGTTTCGGTGATGGCTTTCCACAAGATCTGTCTTATTTGTGCTTACCAAAATGATAACTATAAATTCAAAGATATTAACATGTAGTAAATTTCTTTGAGCCAGGTATTAATTTGCCGCCAGATTAAAAGCAAAATGTAATAAACTTTCCACCATTACTGGTTGACTTTAATCCATGAATTTAATCATTTTTAGTTTAGCTCTTTAAAGCACTTAGTGAATAACTGGATGTTCCAATTGAGGAATCAGGCAAGGAAGACAGAGATAAAGGAAGTAGCTAAAGGTACACCAACTCAGAAATACCATGTCTTAGTAAGATGGTAGAGAGAACCTGACAAGATGGACAGCTGTGCGAGTATTGCTCCAACAAAGCAATGCCCAAGGAGGGGCCACAAGAGATCCCAAAGATCAAAAACATACCCAGAAGATAACATGATGTTGTTGTTAAGTATCACAGGGATAGTGTTGGAAAAGATATTAAAATATACATCTGTTTGAATTTAGACATAAGGATCTAATTTCTATTGCTCATGAAAATGAATAACTGCTGAAAACCTTTCTATTTTATTGTTTTATTGCATTTTGTATGTTTGTGTATGCATACATGCCAAGGCACATCAGAAGACAGCTTTGTGGAGTCAGTTCCTGATGTGGGGTTCCCCGCTGTATGCTGTGAATACCATTGGTTAATGTGGGTGGGTCTAAACTGAATGCTGGGAGAAAGAAGGCAGAGTCAGGAAGAAGCCATGTAGCCCTGCTGGAGACAGACACCGGTAAGCCACAGTCCCTTGGCTATACACAGATTGATGGAGATGGGTTAATTTAAGATATGAGTTAGCCAGAAATACATTTAAGCTGCTGGCCAAACAGTATTGCAAATAATATGGTTTCTATGTGATAATTTCGGGGCTGAGCAGCCAGGAATAAACAAGCGTCTCTCCCTCCATCTTCAACTGAATCCTGGGAATCAAATCCAGTCCATCAAGCTTGCGAACAGGTGCTTTACCAGAGGAGTCGTAGCTCACCAGTCCCACACTGACAGAATTTAAAAGGAATTAACAGATTTCCTCTGTTGAAAATGCAGCTGATTATCACATATTGACCTGATAATTACAGAACATTAATTGTTAGATTCATCACTTCAGAAATATTAAAATGTGGGGAAAAAACACAGAGTGCGGAATTGATGGGAATTTGTGTTCTCATCTATAGTTGTATTTGCAAAAGCCTCTGAAGATAATTATAGAAAATGAGTCCCCCATTTTGAATCTTTTTCTCTTAAATAAAAAGAAATTTTGTGTTTTGTTTTTTAAATGGTGAACATACTATTATTACCTGATGGTGCAAGCCCTTAATTCCAACACTCAGGAGGCAAAGGCAGAGAGATCTCTTTGAGTTCAAGGCCAGCTTGGTCTACACTGTGAGTTCCAGGAATTTGTAGTTCCAGGGCTATGTAGAGAGACTCTGTCTAAAACAAACAACAACAAAACACACACACACACAAATGAACAAGTGAATAAAAGCTATGGACATGTAATTTGTAATATTTACTAATCTTTGTGATTCAGAAAATCAATGAAGTTACTGAGTCAAAAGGTTTCATAATTGCTGGAAGTGTTCTAGTTTGTCATCAAGAAATTCATTTTTATAGGATGGGAAGGCGATTCAGAAGACCGACTACTCCAACACCCCTCATTGAACCCTATAATCTATGAGTCCCACTCTGCCCACAAATCCACCCATCCCCCACGACTTCAGTGGATCTCTGGTACACAGACTACCAAGAGGTGAGAGACCAGCCTCTTAGCTGGACAACCCAGTCTGTAGGTCCTAGGCCCTGGGAGAAAGCCATGGGTCTCTCCCTCACCGGCCTCAACTGCACTAGTCTGCCAGCTGGTCAGCGTCCTGCATGAACACTGCTCCAACATCCCCACATTGGACCCTATAATCTATGAGTCCCACTCTGCCCCCAAACCTGCCTATTCCTGGAGAACGCAGTGGCTTCCTAAGACACAGACAGTGACTGCACAGAGCAGACCAAGAGCAGCTCTCTGAGACACAGAGAGCAACTGCAAAGATCCGTCTAAGAGAGGATCCCTGAGACACAAACACTGATTGTAAGGATTAGATGAAGAGACAAAGACACTACCTGTACCAACTGGATGAAGGGATGGGTAGGCACCAACGCAAGGACACATTCAACAACCTAAAGAGCAGCATGGCACCACCAGAACCCAGTGCTCCCACAACAGGAAGACCTGAGCATCCTAACCCAGAAAAGCAGAAGAAAATGACCTTAAATATAACTTTGAAAATAATAGAGACCCTTAAAGAGGAAATGAAAAATTCCCCTAAAGAAACAGAGGAATAGACAAACAAAAAAATTGGAAGAAATCAATAAATCTCTTAAAGAAAGCCAAGAAAATTAATTTAAAAAAAAATAACCGATGAAGCAAACAGTTCAGACAGTTAAAGACTTGAAAATTGAAATAGAGACAATAAGGAAAAGACAAACTGAGTGAACTCTGGAAATGGAGAATCTAGGTAAACAGACAGGAACTACAGCTGCAACCACAACCAGCAGAATTAATATAAGAAATGGAACAGAGAACCTCAGGAGTTGAAGATACGATAGAGGAAATAGATTGATCACTCAAAGAAAATGTTAAATCCAACAAATTCTTAACACAAAACTTGCAGAAAATCTGGGACACCATGAAAAGACCAAACCTAAGAATAATAGGGATAGAACAATGAGAAGAACTCCAGCTCAAAGGCACAGAAAATATATTCAACAAAATCATAAAAGAAAACTTTCCCAACCTAAAGAAGGATATCCCTATGAAGGTACAAGAAGCTTACAGAATACCAAATAAACTGGACCCGAAGAAAAGTTCCCTCACCATATAATAATCAAAACACTAAACATACAGAGCAAAGAAAGAATATTAAGAGTTGCAAAGAAAAAGGCCAAGTAACATATAAAAGCAGACCTATCAGAATTACACCTGACTTCTCAATGGAAACTCTGAAACCCAGACGGTCCTCCACAGATGTGCTGCAGACACTAAGAGACCATGGATGCAAGGCCAGACTACTATATCCAGCAAAGATTTCTTTCACCATCAATGGAGAAAACAAGATATTCCATGACAAAAACAGACTTAAACAATACGTATCCACAAATTCAGACTTACAGAAGGTACTGGAAGGAAAACTCCCACCCAAGGAAGTTAAGTGCACACACAAAAACTTAGGCAACAGATAACTTCACACCATCAAATCCCAAAGAAGAAAAACACACAAACACTACCACCAAAAACCAACAAGAATTAACAGTCACTGGTCATTAATATCTCCTAATATCAATGGACTCAATTCATCCATAAAAAGACACAGGCTGACAGAATGGTACAAAAACAGGATCCATCCTTCTGCTGCATGCAAGAAACACACCTCAACCTCTAAGACAGACATTACCACAGTGTAAAGGGTTGGGAAAAGATTTTCTAATCAAATGGACCTAAGAAAGTGGGTGTACCTATCCTAAAATCTAACAAAATAGACTTCAAACTAAAATCAATCAAAAGAGATGGAGAAGGATACTTCATATTCATCACAGGAAAAAAAATATATCAAGACCAAGTATCAAGTCTGAACATCTATGCCCAAATACGAGAGCACCCATATATGTAAAAGAAATATTACTAAATTTTAAATCATGCATCAAACCCCACACACTAATAGTAGGAGACTTCCACACCCCACACTCACCAATGGGCAGGTCTCCCAGACAGAAACTTATCAGAGAAAAAAGAGAACTAGCAGATGTTATGACTCAAATGGACTTAACAGACATTTATAGAACCTTCCACCCAAACATAAAAAAAAATATACTTTTTTCTCAGCACCTCATGGAACCTTCTCTAAAACTGAGTACATACTCAGTAATGAAGCAAACCTCAACAGTCACAAAAAATTGAAATAACCCCTATATCTCGTTGGACCACCATAGCTAAAAGTTAGAATTCAACAATGCTAATCGCAGAAAGCATACAAAGTCATAGAAATTGAACGGTGCTCAATTTACTCACCCCTGTGTCAAAGAAGAGAGCCTGGGGTTGGTGGAGGATGGAGAGGGAGGAAGGGTGGCTATTGGAGAAGGGAATAAGATATCTACATTAAGGGAGTCATTTTAAGATTGGCAAGAGACTTGGCTCTAGCAGGGATCCCAGGTGTTCACAGGGATGTCCCCAGCTAGGTACTTGGGCAGCAGAGGAGAGGGTGCCTGAACTGACCTTTCCCATAGTTACATTGATGAATATCTTGATCGTCACCATAGAAATTTTGCCTGATGGATGGAGATAGAGCCAGAGACCCACATTCACATCAGAGCAAGGGACTGAGCTACCAAGGTCCAGTGGAAGAGCAGAAGGAGGGAGAAGATGAGCAAGGAAGTCAGGACCGTGAGGGACTGGCCCATCAACAGAGACAGTGTGCTTGATCTATTGGGAGCTCATCAAATCCAGCTGGACCAGGACTGAATGATCATATGACCAAACCGGACTCTCTGAATGTGTCTGCCAATGGGGACTGACTGAGAAGCCAATGATAATGGCACTGGGACCTATGTCTTCTGCATGTATTGGCTATTTGGGAACTTATTCTATATGGATGCACATCTTCTTAGACCGAGATGGAGGGGGGAGGGCCTTGGGCTTCCCACAGGGCAGGGTATCCTGCCCCATCTTAAGGAAGCAAGGGGAGGGCAGTGGGGGAGCAGGAGGGCCTGGGACAAGGGGAGTAAATGTAAATTTTTCTTTTAACAATAAAAAAAATAAAAATAGATAAATAAATAAATAGAAGAAACAGCAACAACAACAAAAGAAATTAAAAACTTCCTAGAATTCAATGACAAGGAATGCACAACATACCCAAACCTATGGTCGAGGTGGGGGAAGGAAAGAGATATCTTGATTGAGTGAACCATTATGGGGCTATAAAGAAACCTGGCACTAAGGAAATTCCCAGGAATCCACAAGCATGACCCCAGCTAAGACTCTAAGCAATAGTGGAGAGGGTGCCTGAATCAGCCTTCCCCTGTAATCAGATTGATGACTACCTTAATTGTCATAGAAACTCCATCCAGCACCTGATGGAAGCAGAGGCAGAGATGCACAGCCAGCACTGGGCTGAGCTCCCAGAGTCCAGCTGAAAAGAGGAAGATGCGGTAATATGAGCAAAGGGGTCAAGACCAGGATGGGGACACCACAGAATCAGCTGACCTGAGGTAGTGGGAGCTCACTGACTCCAGACTGACAGTTGGGAAACCTGCATAGACCCAAACTAGGCCCTCTGAATGTGGGTGACAGTTGTATAGCTGGAGCAGTCTGTGGGGCCACCGGAAGAGGAATCAAGATTTATCCCTAGTACCTGAACTCGGTTTTTAGAGCCCCTTTTCTTTGGAGGAATACCTTGCTCAGCCTAGATATGGGGGGAGGGCCTTGGTCCTGCCTCAAAGTGATGTGTCAGGCTTTGTCGACTTCCCATGAGAAGTGGATGGAAGGTGGCAGGATTGAGAGAAGGGGGTGGAGAGGGAGCTGAGATTGATTTATAAAATTAGAAAAGATTGTTTAAAAAAATAAATAAGAAAGAAAAAGTATGTCTCAGATGTTGAAGTCACATTCTTTATAAACAACTGTAGTTTGATTCCCAGCACGCATGTCAGATGGCTCACAACCACCTTTCACTCTAGTTCCAATGGATAGATACCTTTTCCTTGCCTCTGTCGGCAATGCACTCACATGCACAAAGTCATACACACACACACACACACACACACACATTAAAAATAAAAATAAAATCTTGAAAAATAAAATCAAAACTTTACCTCTCAATTCTATAACCTATACTTCTTACTAGAAGTCTGTTGTACAAATTCATGATATTTACCCCAAAATGGACCAGAACAAGTAATCACAAAATTATGAAATTAAAAAGATGGGATGGGACAGAGTTGTGATGTCAAAGCCCCTCAAGTCAGTATTCTTTTCACAGCTCTCGTGCCTGCCAGAAGTGTAGCCTCCATTACTACACTCTTCCTGCTAAGCTTCAAGCCAATAAGAGCAGAAAAACTCTGTCTCATTCACCATTGTGCCTTCTGGATGATATATTGTGATCAATAAATGATCTTGAATGAATGAGTGTCCCTGAAGGCCTCCTGTGAGGAAATATACTATTCATATACAAGTATCCATCTTCAAGAAGAGCTACAAATTTAAGAAGTCTGTTTAAACAGCAGTAAAAGATGCCTCCAGTGACCAAAAGCTGTCTTCCAACAAAGTCAGCTCCCTCTCATTGGGTAAGCCCTGCATATACATGAAAGCAGATCCTCCAAGCCAAACTTTGCTATCTAATTCCACAACTTCCCACACAGTATTGTTCCCAGGCATTTTACTCTGTTCAGAAATGTTAGCACCCTGAAAGAAACATACTTCCCCCCACACCTATGTACCAAAGACATAGAGTCCTCTTACTAAAACATCCATATAAACATCTCAACTGTTAGGCAAGGAGTTGTAAAACTTTTCACAAACACAAGCTGCTAATATAGGGAATCTCTCACTTTAAAGGCTTGATTAGTCTTTTAAAATCCTATGTGTGTTAGGGTGAATATAAAGCACCCATTTTCATTGCAGATTAAATTGATTAGACATCCATTGAGAAGGGGTGACAGGTACGTTCCTGCCAGTCATTTCCTTTAGATGCAGAGGGAGTAACATGAATTTTAAAACTATTAAATTTGAACCTGGCAGCATTTTTGTACATTCTTTGTTTTTAAGTGATTTTTTTCTTTTCCAGGTTTTATTTTGTATTCTACCATTTTTATTATAGTCCAAATAAAGGAAATCAATTATAAAAAAATCCTATGTGTGTGATCATCTCATTAGATGCTGAAAAACCTTTTGACAAAATCCAATACCGCTTCTTGATAAAGGTCTTAGAAGGATTAGGAAAACAAGGAACATATCTAAATATAATTAAAAAATATACAGCAAGCAAACAGCCAACATCAAATTAAATGGAGAGAAACTCAAAGCAATTCTACTAAAATTAGAAATAAGACAAAGCTGTCTACTCTCTCCATATCTATTTAATACAGTACTTGAAGTTCTAGCTAGAATAATAAGACAATTGAAGGAGCTCTAGGGGATACAAATTGGAAAAGAAGAAGTCAAAGTATCCTTATTTTCAAATTATATGATAGTATACATAAGCAACCCAAAAAAATTCTGCCAGAGAACTCCTACAGCTGACAAACACCTTCAGCAAAACTGAATACAAGATGAACTCAAAAAAAAATCTGTAGCCCTTTTATGTACAAATGATAAACAGCCTGAGAATGAAATCAGGGAAATTATGTCCCTTACATTAGCCACAAGTAGTAAAAATATCTTGGGCTAACTCTATCCAAAAAAGTGAAAGAACTGCATGACAAGAACTTCAAGTCTTTGAGGAAAGAAATTGAAGAAGATATCAGAAGATGGAAAGATCTCCCATGCTCTTGGATTGGTAGAATCAACATAGTAAAAGTGGCCATCTTATCGAAAGCAATCTACAGATTCAGTGCAATCCCCATCAAAACTCCAACACAATTCTTTACAAACCTTGAAAGAATAACACTCAACTTCATATGGAAAAACAAAAACAAATAAAAGAAAGCCAGGTAACTAAAACAATCCTGTGCAATAAAAAAAATTGTCAGAGGTACCACCATCCCTGATCTCTAGCTCTACTGCAGAGCTATAGTAATCAAAACGGCATGGTACTAGCATAAAAACAAACAGGTGGATGAATGGAATTAAATTAAAGACTCAGACATAAATCCACACACCTTTGGACACCTGATTTTCCACAAAGGAGCCAAAATTATAATGGAAAAAAGAAAGTATCTTTAACTAACAGTGCTGGCATAACTGTCCACAAGTAGAGGAATTCAAATAGATCCATATCTATCCCAGTGCACAGACTCAAAGCCAAGTGGATCAAAGACCTCAACATAAATCCATCCACACTGAACCTAACAGAAGAGAAAGTGGGAAGTAGATTTGAACACATGCGCACAGAAGACCACTTCCTAAATATAACTCCAGCAGCACAAACACTGAGAGAAACAATAAATTAATGGGACCTCCTGAAACTGAGAAGCTTCTGTAAGACAAAGAACACAGTCAATAAGACAAAAAGGCAGCCTAAAGAATAGGAAAAGATATCAAACAGAGGACTGATCTACAAAATATATAAAGAACTCAAGAAAGTAGAAATCAAAATACCCAATAATCTAATTTTAAAATTGGGTACAGTTCTAAACAGAGAATTATTAACCGAAGAATCTCAAATGGCTGGAAGACACTTAAGAAATTATTCAATATCCTTAGCCATCAGGGAAATGCAAATCAAAACCACTCTAAGATGCCATCTTACAGCTCTCAGAATGGCTAAGATCAAAAGCACAAATAACAACTTATGTTGCAGAGAATGTGGATCAAGGGAACACTCATCCATTGCTAGTAAGAGTGCAAACTTGTACAGCCACTTTGGAAATCAATATAGTGGTTTCCAATAAAATTGGCAATGATCTGCCTCAAGACTCAGATATACCACCTTATACCCAAGGAAGCTCAATCATAACACATGGGCACTTGCTCAACTATGTTCATAGCAGGTTTATTTCTAGTAGCTATAACCTGGAAACAACCTAGATGTTCCTCAACCAAAACTGGATAAAGAAAATGTGGTACATGAATGACATGAAGTTTGCAGGCAAATGGATAAATCTAGAAAAAAATCATACTGAATGAGGTAACTCCAGAGTAAAAATGGAATAGACTCACTCATAAGTGGATATTAGCTCTTAAGTAAAGGCTAACCCTGCTACAATCAACAGATGCAGAGATGCTGGGTAACAAAGGACTCAAGGGGGGATGTAGCATGAATAATAAAAACCCAGAGACAGATATTGGGGTTCAGCCTGAAAATCAGAGAAGCAAAGCAGCAAGCCACTAGAAAACTCTTACCTCTATGAAATTTTCAGACTGAAAGAGAGCGAGTTCCTGTCTCATCTCGGCTTATCTTCCTCTCTAATGCTGGGATTAAAGCATGAACCATCACCAGGCCTCCAAGGCTAACCAGTGGGGTGGTTGGGATTAAAGGTGTGTGCCACCACTGCCAGGCCTGTATGGCTGACTAGTGTGTCTATTTTGCGTCCTGGTCTTCAGACAAGCTTTATTAAAATACAAATGAGATATCACTACAGGGGGCACCTGGATCTCTCTGGAAAGGAAAATGAAAGATATTCTGGGAGTGGTCTGAGGGCAGGTGGGGATGGGAGCATGAGCGATCAGGTGGGAGCACGGAGAAAGAGATGACTGGAAAAGGGCATATCTCAGGATCAGATAGAAACCTGGTGCAAGAGAAACTCCCAGGAATCTACAAAGATGATCCCAGATAAGACTCCTAGCAATAATGGATATGGAGCCTGAACTGGCCATCTCCTATAGCCAGGTAAAACGTCCAGCGGAGGGCTTGGGAATCTAACTGAAGCCACATAACCTTCCACTTACATTCTGCCCTGCCTATGGGAAGTTCTGGAATAAGGGTGGCACAGAGATTATGGGAGTGGCCAATCCAGGACTGTCCAGCCTGAGACCCATGGCATGGGAATGAGCCCACCCTCACCACTTACACTGCCTGCAGTGCCAGGACTCCAAAACTGGATGGCCCAGAGTTCTAAGATAGAACCAAACATGGCTGGAGAAAAAATGGCAATGGAATGATCCCCAACTATATTCTGCTAATAGTTATAGATTGGGATCTACTCGAACTGTCATCAGATAATGACAGACGCCGCAAGTTTAGCTGGTAAACTCAGCCACATGACAATACACAAATTAATAGAAATGGGTTAAATTAAGATGTAAGAGTTAGCCATTAAGGAAGGAGTCCCTGTTCCTGTGCTGAGGTCAAAGATCCAGAGGGGTGAGTGTGCGCGCACCTTGCCGGAAAGCCCCCAGAAGGAAGTGCAGGCACCTCCAGCCTCTGCTACAGGGGCTACTTTGTTCCACATGACCCTGCCCCCCCAGCTTGCCCTTCCTCTGCAGGGTCTTTGTACTATCAGGAGTCCCTGTTCCTGTGCTGAGGTCAAAGATCCGGAGGGGTGAGTGTGTGTGAGCCCTGCTGGAAGGTCCCCAGAACAAAGTGAGGGCACCTACAGCCCCTGCTGCAGGGGCTACTTTGTTCCACAGGACCCTGCCCTCCCCCACCCCAACTTCGACCTTCCCTCTGCAGGGTCCTTGGTCCACCAGGAGTCTCTGTTGCTGCACTGAGGTCAGCTATCTTTAGGGGGGTCCTTAGATCCACCACCACAACTGGCTCCAATACCCTGGGGTCCTAAGAGAGGACAGACCAAGAAAATTAACCAAGTACACTGTCACTCACAGCAAAGATTGGATCAAGACGCCAAGACTCTCCTAGCTGTATTTGAAGGAAAAGATGAGCAGGTGCCAATGCAAGAATTTCTCCAACAACATGAAAAGCATCAAGACAACACCAGAATTCAGTGATCACGCAACAAGACTTGAACACCCTATTCCAGAAGAATTAGAAGAAATCGACGTTGAACGTGACATTATGAAAACAATAGAGGCTCTTAAACAGGATGTGAAAAACTCCTTTAAAGAAATGGAAGAGAAGACAAACAAAAAGTTAGAGGAAATGAATAAAGCTCTCAAAGATACCCAAGAAAACCAAGAAAAAGCAATTAAACAGGTATTAGAAACAGTTCGAGACTTGAAGACCAAAACGGAGGTAATGAAGAAAACACAAACCAAGGGAAGGCTGGATATGGAAAATCTGGGTAAGTGAACAGGAACTACAGAGGCAAGTATAACCAACAGAATACAAGATATAGAAGAAAGAATCTCACATGCTGAAGATACTATAAAGGAAATAAACTAATTAACTACAGAAAACAACAAATTCTTAACACAAAACATCCAGGAAATCTGGGACACCATGAAAATACCAAACCTAAGAATAATAGGGGTAGAAGAAGGAGAAGAAGTACAGCTCAAAGGCCCAGAAAATATATTCAACAAAATTATAGAAGAAAACTTTCCCAGCCTAAAGAAGGATATTCCTAAGAAAGTAAAAGAAGCATACAAAACACCATATAGACTGGATCAAAAAAAATCCCCTCACCATATAATAATCAAAACACAAAACATACAGAATAAAGAAAGAATATTAAGAGCCATAAAGGAAAAAGGGCAAGTAACATAGAAAGGTAGACCTATCAGAATTACACCTGACCTCTCAATGGAAATCAGGAAAGCCAGAAGGTCTTGGATAGATTTGCTGCAGACTAAGAGACCATGGATGCAAGCCCAGACTACTATACCCAGCAAAGCTTGCGTTCATCATCGATGGAGAAAACAAGATATTCCAGGACAAAAACAGATTTAAACAATATGGAGACATAAACCCAGCCTTACAGAAAGTACCAGAAGGAAAACCAAACCAAGAAATGCAACAACACCCACAGTAGCACAGACATGTGACAGCCCTACAACAGCACAACTCAAAGAAGGGAAACACACAAGCACTACTACCAAAAAAAAACCCAAAAAAACAGAGTTAACAACCACTGGTCAATAATATCACTTAATATCAATGGAGTCAATTCACCTATAAAAAGGCACAGGTTAAGAGAATGGATACAAAAACAGGATCCAACATTCTGCTGTTTACAAGAAACACGCCTCAACCACAAAGACATTATCTCAGAGTAAAGGGTTGGGAAAAGGTTTTTCAATCAAACGGCCCTAAGATACAAGTGGGTGTGGCTATACTAATATCTAAAAAAATTGACTTCAAACTAAAATCAATCAGAAGAGATGGAAATGGACACTTTATACTCATAAAAGGAATGATCCATCAGGATGAAGTTTCAATCCTGAATATCTACGCCCCTAATATAAAAGCACCCACATATGTAAAAGAAACATTACTAGAACTCAGGGCACACATCAAACCTCACACACTAATAGTAGGAGATTTTAACATGCCTCTCTCACAAATGGACAGTGTCAGGGACATTTTGCCCTCTAATTACAGAAGGTCATCAAAGGCCTTTGACTTAGAATGTTTAACAGAGCCAGCTAGGACTTTTTGACTCTAGGAAGCTTACAAAGAAAAGGAGGCCATTGCCTCAAAGATGTTTACAGAGATTCCCCTCTTCCTTAGTTAGCTATCCACAAAAGAATGTGTGCTAGTTAGCTAACTAGGTGTTTATTACCCAGTTTCTGCTCTCTGCCTCGACCCCCACATCAAACCTAGCTCCCCATTTCAGGGCTATATATACTGGTGTCGTTCCTTAATAAAGTGAGACCTTGACAAGACAGATTTGCATGGTCTCCTTCTTTTCTCTCGCCCATGATTTTCAGATAAGAGCCTCTTCGGACCCTGAATAACTGGACTCGCGGGTCGGGTTCAGAACAGGTCAACCAGACAGAAACTTAACAGAGAAATATGAGAACTATCAGATGTAATGAATCAAATGGACTTAATTGGCATCTATAGAACATTCCACCCAAACAGGAAAGAATATGCCTTTTTCTCAGCATCTCATGGAACCTTCTCGAAAATTGATCACATACTCGGTAACAAAGCAAACATCCAC
>JAQHUG010000131.1:3674621-3690140 GCA_028555095.1 Dicrostonyx torquatus
AGCAATACCACTCTTGGGAATATACCCAAGAGATGCCCAACCGTACTACAAAAGCATTTGTGCAACTATGTTCATAGCAGCACTATTTGTAATAGCCAGAACCTGGAAACAACCTAGGTGCCCCTCAATGGAAGAATGGATCGAGAAAGTGTGGAATATATACACTACTCAGTGTGGAATATATACACTAGAATACTACTCAGCGGTAAAAAAAAAGCAATGACGTCTTGAATTTTGGATGCAAATGGATGGAAATAGAAAACACTATCCTTAGCAAGATATCCCAAACTCAAAAAGATGATTATGGTATGTACTCACTGATTAGTGGACTCTAGCTATAAACAAAGGACATTAAGCTTATAGCTTACAAGCCTAGAGAAGCCAAGTAGCAAGGTGAACCCAAAGAAAAACATATATAGATCCTCCTGGAAATTGGAAGCAAACAAGATCGCTGGGTAAAAGCTGGAAGCACGGGGGTGGGGATAGTGTGAGTTTAGGGGTAGGGGTGGAAGTAGGGGTGGGAGTTGGGAGAAGGGGAGAGGGGCAAGGAGAAGGGAGAAGGGAAGGACCGGGGAGAGCCTGGGGTTGTGGGAGGGTGGAGATGGAGGAAGGGTGGATATTGGAGAAGGGAATAAGATATCTACATTAAGGAAGTCATTTTATGATTGGCAAGAGACTCGTCTCTAGAGGGGATCCCCGTTGTCCACAGGGATATCCCCTGCTAAGTACTTGGGCAGCAGAGGAGAGGATGCTTCAACTAGCCTTGTCCCATATTCACATTGATGAATGTCTTGATCATCACCATAGAAATTTTGCCTGATGGATGAATATAGAGCCAGAGACCCACATTCACATCAAAGCAATGGACTGAGTTCCCAAGGTCCAGTCAAAGAACAGAAGGTGGAAGAAAATGAGCAAGGAAGTCAGAACTGCGAGTGTTTGGTCCACCCACTGAGACAGTGTGCCTGATCTAATGGGAGCTCACCAAATCCAGCTGTACTGGGACTGAATGAGCATATGACCAAACCGGACTCTCTGAATATGACTGCCAATGGGGGCAAACTGAGAAGTCATCGATAATGGCACTGGGACTTATCTCTTCTGCATGTACTGGCTTTTTGGGAACCTAGCCTAGTTGGATGCACACCTTCCATGGCCAGGATGGAGTGGGGAGGGCCTTGGATTCCCACAGGGCAGGGTACCCTGCCCTCTCTTAAGGAAGCAAGGGGAGGGAGGAGGAGTAGTGGGGGAGTGAGATGGGACTGGGAGAAGGGGAGGAAGTGTACATTTTTGAATAAAAAATAAAAGAATATGAAAAAATAAAAAAAGTAAGAGTTAGCCATTAAGAAGTTAAAGCTAATGGGCCAATCCGTGACTTAATTAATACAGTTTCCATGTGATTATTTTGGGGATGAGCAGCCGGGAACCAACAAAGGACCTCCCTACAACAATCAGAGAGCCTTCAACCAGTAACATATCAAAACAGAAGCATTAGGCTGAGCTTGGGTAATCCTGCTGAAGAAAGAGAGGAAGAATTGTGCCGGCCAGAGGGGTGAAAGGACATGACAAGAAAACCCACAGAATCAACTAACCTGGGCTCATAGGCGTTCACAGATTCTGAACTGACAATCAGGGAGCCAGCATAGAACTGATCTAGGTCCTCTGCATATCTGTTATTGCTCTGTAGCTTGGCCTACTTGTGGGACTCCTAACAATGGGAGCAGGGGCTGCCCCTAATAATGAGAACCTATTCCTCATACTGGGTTGCCTTACCAGCCTTCACACAAGGGCAGGTGTTTAGTCTTCTTACCACAACTTGATAGGCAGGCTTTGCTAATATCCATGGGAGGCCTCCCCCTTTCTGAACAGAAACAAGAAGTGGATGGGGTGGGGGGAGTAGGAGAACAGGAGGGAATGGAAAGTGAGGTGGGGCGTAAAATAAATAATTTAATTTTAGAAGATCCGATGTTCATAGGAGAGTGTGATGGAGTTTTCTTCTCTGGATGGAGACTAAGAAAACATTCATTCAACCTGGGAGGTTCTGGATCTTCCATTTGCATAGTGATTAGAACTGCCGATAGAGTCAGCATGAAATGAGAAACAGTTTGATTGTGCTGAAGATTGGTTTTTCTACCTTTATGACATGTGGGATCATGAACCTGTTCACCTTGATGCTGGGTAATGAGGCCTATAAAGCAAGTCATAAAAGTGCTTTGAAACATGTTTGGAAAGTTTAATCTTATGGAACAATCTCATTACTCAATGTGTGTGTACTTCTCCCAGAATTTTAGAAAGTGAGAGGTTCCTGAACATTGGAGATGTAATGCCCCCCTACCTTGGTTAATGTACTGAAAACTTCAGGGGGCAGAAGGCAGAAATAGTTCTTAAGTTCCTTCAGATCTGTAGGACTGAAATACACCGTCTTTACTACTCTTAATATGAAATCAATTTTGAAATGGTCCTAAAATATGTCTAAAAACAGACAGATTTGAAATGAGAATCTAGAACCAACAGTACTTTAAAAGAGAAAGATGTTTTATGAAGTTACATTTCTTCTGCTTAAAAAGAAATTTTAATAAAATTAAAATGACTTTTAAAAATCAAAATGTATTAAGGAATTAAAGACAATAATATTCAAATATAATGAGTATCCCATGCTTGTTGCTTGTTAATTTGAATTGATACAAATTTTAAGAATTAACCTAGAAATGTTCATTAAAATTAAATTTTAAATTATGCATGCTTTTGAACTAACAATAGTTCTAAAGCCATGAAGCCATGGTACATCTGAAATAAATATCTGCAGATGTTTGCCATAGTGGAACACTAGAAGAGCTGGAATGTCTACAATTAGGATGAATCAATAGAAAATTAGCCAACCCTTTAAAAGTATGGGTTAGACACTGGTGATAATGCTGGAGGGTGCCCTTCCATTAGTATGATATACAGAATATAGAAACTTTTCTGTTAACGCAAATAACCAAAACATCATATCTATATACTTTTATGTCTATGTAAGCCTGGAATTTTTAATGCTGAGGACCTCAGAACAGCACTAAGCACTAACTTAAAGGGACTTCAGATCTCTATATAAGTGTCCCCAAAAATAATTCAGCACAAAAAAAATGGAATGCACTTCCTTATCCCACAACTCCATGTAAATTTTGTATTTCTTTCCCACCTACTTCTCAGCAAGCCACAGCAGGTAAGCATTTCAACATGGATTATGAAGTCTCCTAGTGACAAGTTAAAAAAAAAGCTGTCATATAATGAGTTCATAAAGGTGATTATTATATGATTTTTATGTTTTTTACTTCTACTTCAGTATGTGGATGATATTTTATATTATATAATATTTGAACTTCCTAAAATTGTCTCTTAATACTTACAATTTAAGATAAAATTATTTTTTAAAAAAAGTTTAACTATTTAAAAATTTAAATAAACTTATACTACAATCTGTGAAGATTTTGTTTTATCTTTTCAGGTAAAATATTAGTTATAATTATGAAAATAGTAAAACATTGTTCTCTTTTCTTTGTTTGTCCAGGCCATGTTCATTTAGTTAGTTAATTTGTGACATTTCTCTTTGTCTTTAAGTGTATCCAAAGTCTAGGTCTCAAGTCATTCCATTTTTCTATCAACTTCAAAGTCTATATTCCACATCAGCCCAAGTTTATGTCGTACATTTACAAATACAAATGGGACGTTTTATTAATTTTCTAGGAATGAAAATCAACTTGTTCAAGCTGTTGGTGTTTTATTTTGACTGATCCCTCTTAGACCCCAAAGTGTCTACCTCAGAGCAGGCTTTTCTATGTGAGGATGTGACTTGGGTAAGTTGAGTTTCAGTTTTCCCTGGAGATTTGTGCACAAAAGTAACTTATATGCATTGCATCAAAATGCCTGATCACATTTTGGTATGTTACTACATCACCCTAAGATTAAAGTCAATGCTTTTTATTTTATTACATCCAGGATCTAGCAGAGTACTTGACATAAAAAGTGTTAATAAGTTTATGGAATAAATAAAAGTATAAGCAATTGGGCATGCATACAACCCTTTAATGTAGAAGAATATAGAGTTGCTAACCACTTAGAGTTTAGTTTGCCTCTTTCATAAGCCTGAGTTTTATGTGAGAATCTGATCGAGTGATGAAAGTGAAAAGAACTTATGTTCATGGGAACTGCAAAGTATTATGACCACAAAACCAGTATGGAGAGAAGACAAAGGAAATTCTCCTAGTCTTGAGATGACGGTTTTGAATGACTTCATAAAGTCTCACAATTCCACCCCTGGAGAGATTCACAGTCTCAGAAACACCAATGTGGACGGCTTCCCATTTGATTACACAGTTGGAAAATGTGGAGCTCGGTGAGCTTGTTGTGAAGTTTCTACCACACTTCTTTGCTTTTGCATCATTGTAACCAGACACGTGGGACAGATTTTTAGCAGACAATAAGGTCTTAAAAGATTGACGTCTAGACAACCCAGATGTACTAATGTAGTTGATAACCCGAATACAGCATATGTTATATTAAAATGCCAAATGTAACATGTAACTGCGCAGTTTTCTCCACCGCTAGTGATTCCCAGTTTGTGAAAATTCTTAGGAGAAGCGCAGATGGGAAAGTCAGTGAACGGAGGTCTTTCTGGTGACCAGGAGTCACCTTTCCTTCTGTTTGTACTTTGTAAAATTCAAGGGAGAAGCTAACGGTATTGCTAAAATCGCTTCCTTCCTAACATCTTATATTTTTATGAGTTAATTCTATTGCATTTCAATGATTCTACTTCAACCTTGAAAAAGCAACACCATTAGAAGCAGCATAATCCTGCATTCTCCAGTCTGTAAGGACAGCTCAGATCTTAAACAGCCACGTGACGGTCTTTGTTAGCACAAGATGAGGCACTATTGAAGCTATCCAACCCATCGTATACATTAATCAAATTAAGCTAATACCTGGCAGTCTGATGTTGTCTAAACAAATACTGGACTGCCTGGATAAAAAATAAGCAACCATAATCACCACCAACGTGGTTTACCCCCCATCAGCTTTCCCTTCCATCTGAAAATCAAACCAGGCAAGGGGGTCTGAGTCTCCCTGGACCAGGGGACTGTGAGGAAAAAGGACTCTAAGCAAGGGATCCCCACCACCTGCTGCTTCCTTGACTCCAAAACTCCAGCTCCATCTATTTCCAGGGAAGAGAGAAATCTGGAGGGGAGGGGAAAGGTTGGCGAGAGCTAGAGGCGGGAGCTAGGAAAGGGAGGCAGGAGGAGGCGTGGCCCGGTCTGGGGCCGGCTGGATAAATAGGGAGAACTGGGTGCGGGGTGCAGAGAACTCCGGAGGACGCCCGAACGGAGCAGTACCGCGGACAGCGCCCGCCGCGCCGCGCCCAGCTCAGCCTGCGCTGCCCTCTCGCTCTGAGGTTCCCGCTCAGCGCTCCGATTCTCGCCCCTGCACCATGGCAGAATCCCACCTGCAGTCATCCCTGATCACAGCCTCACAGTTTTTCGAGATCTGGCTTCATTTCGACGCTGACGGTGATTATTTTCTTTTTAACCCCTTCAAGACCCATTCCCATTCCTTCCTTCCCTGTCCTTTCGCTAATCCTCTTCATTTCAACCGTCCTTTCTTCCATCACCCTGCCTCATCTTGTCTTTCCACCCTTGGCTGACGACCCATCAGCCTGGAAGTTTGCATTGCTTGTATGGCACCCCCACGCTGTAAGCGTTCACCTTCTAGGAACAGCAATGGTAAGACAGAGAGCAAAAATTGGGAAACACCGTTCCCCAAAAGTTTCAAAGGCTCCCCCAACACCCCGGCTCTCCTCCTTTGCCCTCAATGTGGTTGAAGTTTGACACTTCACCGGGGGAGCGCTGAAGCCGCTGTACCCACTGCCAATTATTCAGGGCTCAGGCTACAGAGCTTCCCAGGACAGCCATCCTGGAAAGGACCGAGAAGAAACTTAGACAGTGACATCTGACACCTGGGTGCCTCTTTGTCTTTGCAGGAAGTGGTTACCTGGAAGGAAAGGAGCTGCAGAACTTGATCCAGGAGCTTCTGCAGGCGCGAAAGAAGGCTGGATTGGTAGGCTTGGGCTTGTGAAAGACCCTTCACCCCTAAAACATACCTATTCTTGTCTTTCATGAAAGAGGTTTGGTGGGTGAAAGTCAAGACTTAATAAGTACGGCGAGAAATTACCTCTTTCCAAATTGTGTCAGGAGGAAAAGTGTGTGTGTGTGTGTGTGTGTGTGTGTGTGTGTGTGCGTGGTAGGGGAGTCTAAAGAAAAAATCCCTGTTGTCTTAAATCGGGCATATATAGTCTATATCCGTCTTTTCCTTAATAGGTCTTAAAAGGGAACATTAATGTGTGAGACCTTTTATCAGATGTGCATCTGTACCGCTGAGTTGGCTGGGTGATTTCTGACTTCTCTTTCCTAGACGCTAAGTTGGGGGTAGAAATACATTTCTGCCCCTTGGTGGCCAAGAGCAGATCTGCAGTTTCTAGTGCCAATTATTGCTGCGATGTGGGGGGGGGGGGGTGAGGAAACAGCTTGCCTTCACCCTTATCCCTGAGAAAAGACAACCAACTTGTAACGTAAGTGTGAGTGAGAATTTGGCAAGAAACATTTTTTTATTTTTGTTGGAGAGAAACCCCAAATTAGGAAAGCAATAAAGCAAAGCATTTTAAGAATTCAATGTAAAAAATTCTATTGAGAAACTATTAGAAATGATTCTTAAAAAGCTATAGTTTTGACTTAAGCCATTAGTTAGACAAATGATAATTATTGGTTATAAATTAATTCCTTTGGGACAAATGTATTTGTTGGGAAAGGATGATGTCAACTTAAAAATAAAATGTATCCAGCCAGCTTTTAAGCATATGAGAGTTTGTATAAAGGAGAACAGGTTGAGAAATTCACAGGTCCGTTGACATTTATGTAAGATTGCCTTTCAGAAAGCAATGTTGGATTTGGAGTAGTTAAATATTAATGTTCTTCATCTCTTAGACTACGATTACAAATAAATTTTTACATTGTAAATGATATCCATATCATTCCTAGATATCATGTATCATGCCACCATTTTCAGTGCTGGGGGTGTGATGTTCTAATAGGACTATGTTTGCTGTTTTGTTAGTTTTCTGTCTATGGTGAAATTTGTATAATAAGCATCCTTATACAACATATCAGAAGGAAATCCCACAATGTTGTAATGTACTCTAATGTGTTATAAGCAGACTATGAAGTCACTAAAATCTTACCAGACTGACTTTAAACCAGATCATGCTCTGGAGAGTTTTGGGCTCAAGTTTAATATAAGTATAATCTAAAATTGTAATAGAATGAGATCCAATAAAGATGTCTTCTATGCACTTTGCCCCATTTCCAACGTGTGTGTTACCATGCAAATAAACCCGTGTAATGCTATCACTGTGGACCTCTGGGTCTTAGTTGATGAGACTGAAGTCATTTCCTGCCTCACTTAAAATACAGTAAGCACATAGAGAAAGTTTTGTTTCTCATAGAAATTATAATTACAACCTTGGATGGTGCTTCTAACAGCTAAATGAGCATATTTCAATTTTCCAGAAGTAAGTTTAGTATTTACTAGAGATTTACTTCCATCCTATAAATACAAATATTTATGAGCTCTGTGCTTTCCATAAATTTTTCCTCCTCATTTTAACACTTCTACTTTTTAAATATATATTTAAAAATATAAAAACAGAAAACAAAGTAGAATTTGGGTGGAAGTTATAGAGTTTAAACTTATTTATTTTTTCTGCTACCTAATTTGCTCTGTAAGAAGCTGTAGTAAGAATATAGTTTGATAGTACTCATCTTTTGCAAAAGCATATGTCATATCAAGTTGCTTAATACCTTGATATCTGAGTATTTTATGGATTATGTAATAGACTTTGATTGGATAACTAAAAAATCTAAATTAAGATCTAGATTAAGAATTCATATATGGGCACATTTCACTTATACTAGTGATCTGCTGCTGTAAACCTACTTTCATATATTTCTTTTCTTTAAAAAACATGTGCCGACCTGATAAACCAGACTTCTCATATCCTGACTTAGAGAGACAAAGAGAAGCATTTATTTGGTCCTCATCATAATAATGTGAAATTTCACATTTCCACCAAGTGAATATGATAGCCCAGGAGACCGTGTCCGAGCTCACTCTCCTTCTGCTTAAACAAGGTCTCACCTTGCACTGACTCTCATCTTCATGAGTCTTCAGCTGATAGTACTGATTATACAAGTTCCTTGCTACTTAAAATACATATTACAACCCTTTTGCTACCCAGTAAATTCCCCAGCTACATATCAAGTCTGCTTCTAGAACCAGTAATGTCACATCATTTTAATATTTAATAATATGACTTTCGTTTAGTTCACTTAGAGATATATGAAAATCTGGAACTCCTATTCCCTTGCTTGATTCTATTGAGCCAGACACTTTCATTTTCTTATAGTTGCTTCTGTAACAAAATTTGATAGCTGCAAATTGAAAATTATCCACAGTAGAAGGGTTCTTTCAGGACCACAGTGTAATAAATTAATTCATTGTTGCTTGCTGTTTCAGTTCTATTACATATTTACAATTATTTCTGCAGGCTAAGTGCTGGTCTTAATGCTTGCTTTAGAGCATCAATGTGTCCTGGATCGCATTAGACCAGCTATCTACCATAAACTTGTGTGTTATGGTGAAAATCGAGACCTTAAAAAAAATTTCTTTCCCAAAGAGATGGAATAGGGTACTGGTAACCACTGGCCTGTTTTAAATAGACAAGTTCATGTAACAGAGACACTTTAGCTGGGCTTTGCTTAAGACCCAAGTGTTAAAAGCTAGAATAGCTTACAATTCGTAACTTTCTAATGTGTCAATATGTAAATAGATTTAAAGAGGAAAGTCAAAAGAAAAGGTAGAAAAGCCTTGAAAAGGGGGGAAATAAGGGCATCTTGGAAAATTGTTTCCTATGGTCCTGGGAGAGGCAAAGATCAGACACGTATAATTTGTGGCCTAAAATATGGCCTTCAGTATTGTCCAGCTCCTAGTGAAACACGAACTTGTTAGGTCATTTTCTTCTCTCACACTTCTCTCCCAACATCTAATTTTCTAGTTGTATGTAATGAACACACATATATTTAAGCCTGAAAGATTCATTGCCCACAGGACTCCTCTACATATGCATATTTCTCTTGTCCAAGCCAGATGCCTACTCTACCTCCCATAGACAAGATACTCTGTTAAAAATAAAGAGATGTTATAAGACAAGACTGCACAGAAAAATGAAATAAGACCTTCCATAAAGCAAAATTTTTAAGTATATTAACAGCTATTCTATTTCAATTTTTATTTTTCTTTGCATCTTGTAATAATGATCAACATCATTACAAGAACATTTTTTCACAAACATCTTACCTGATTTTTTTTTTTATTTTAGGAGTTATCGCCTGAGATGAAAACCTTTGTGGATCAGTACGGGCAGAGAGATGATGGAAAAATAGGAATCGTAGAGGTAAGAAACCTAAGCGTTTGTCTGATTTGATGAATGAACATCAACTTTCCAATTTATAGTCATTAAGTCAAGTGTAACTCACACATAGAGGCCATTCAATGTCAACATCCTATCTTCTCTTTCAACACACCAAATTAAGATGGCAGAAACTTGAGAAGAAGCTGAAGAGTTTAATGCAGCCCCAGTCCTAGATTAAAAGCATTATCAAGAAGACTGAGAAGAGAAACACTGTCTCTCTCCCAGTCCTGTCACTGACACTAGCGGAACAAGCAAATCCCATCTTCTAGGTGAATGAACACTGCCAGCCACACACTCTCCTGCACTCTGTGTTGCCCACCCCACACCCCCTCAGCACAGTGGCTGAGTACCCACTTAATTTGTTAACTTTAGCAGTGTAAACTTTCTGTAATGTTTTAAAACCAAATGCTTACAGTGCTGTGAAGGTGTCACGGCAAAAGGCTGCATCCTGGTTTCTGAAATTCTATTTCATATTGACAGACAGCCCTATCAAAGGCACAATGACTTTCCCACCGTGAGTGAACACTTCACGGTCTGGCGTAGGTACACATTTGAAGAAGTTAAAGCAGTGAATGGCAAATCTTGCCATTTGAGAGTGACTTTTGCTCTTTAAGACATTGAATTATGTCTATAAATCAAGGAAAGGAAATCAATTATTTATCCATCTATAGTCTCTACTTGCAAAATAGTTGCTGCTTCCCTTATTTCTGCTGGTGATACCTCAGCTGTGTGTAGCTCCATCACATATTAAAATCTTGGTAGAGAGCTCTATCTAGAAAGATAAATAGGAATATATCTTGAAATATGAAATATCATAGTCATAATTATGTTCATAAAGCCTTCTCAGTCTTTTCATTTATGAAATGCCTTAGCCTTCAAAAATTTGTTATAATTCACTTTTTATTTAGAAAATTAACCTGGTTTCCAAATAATTGATCTTATTAGGACACTTGTGGCGCCAGTGTGAAATATACAGACTTTTAAACACCTACTACAAATAGAGTGAAGGGGGGACAGACTATTATTATCTTTGTAATTAAAACTTCTCCCTGGAGCATATGCTTCCCTCTTTTGCCTGTGCACAGCTCATTACTGTATAAATAGATAACTGTCATTGAACTTACAGCTGACATAGAGGCCGACTAATCAAGACAAGAATAATAAAATTATGCTTAAGAATGTAAGTGAAATAAGATAAATAATTACTCAAAACTAGTTTGAAAGTCTAATATGAGAGATTCTTCTAAACTGGCTATTTCAGATTTTGGAGAACTTCATAATTCTAGCTGAAGGAAGATTACCATCTTATATTTAGCAATTTCACCTTGAAGCCTTCCAATGGACTCAGTTCTTTATTATAAGTCACTCATTGGGTGTTGCAAGGTTATATAGTAAAAGAGTGGGATCTATTCACAAAGTGTTACATTTTAAATAGGTAGAATAGGTGGCTACAGATTATGCTGTGTGTGATACAGTCGAACCATTTCAGACAACTTTTCACCTTTCATGTGGATGAGAAGTTAGTATTCAGCAGATGTGCTGTCATAAAATACGGTGAAATGCAGTCTCCACAAGTTTGAGATAAGAACTGTTAGGCAAGAAGGGGTTTGTGTGCATAAAGAAAAATGGAAGCAAAAGAAGATAAAGAGAGAAAGCATCGCAAACCCGCCAGACAACACAGCCTCATGACACTGAGCCCTGTACAGTTGTGAGCCCTCATCAGTTATGAGCCAAGATTTTGGAGGAGGCAGCTGAAAGAGATTCTCTAAAGAGAAGAGAATTTAAAAACGGAAGAACAGGAAGGAGATTGCTGCAGTGGTTCCTAATGCATGTCCAGGGTAGCTAAGTAAGAGACGGAAAAAGATGAGTCTAGAGGTACGCCTAGGAGAAAGAAGTAAAATGTTGCAGAAAACAGGGAGACCATGGGGAATGTGAGCACTCACGGTTTGCCCTCTAGTATCACCAGAAGGTTGTGCTAAATGCAATTTATCCCATATCCAACTTGATACGTGATCTTACCTGCTGAGAAATCCTGCATATCGCATGGTACTCCAATATAAAAAGCCTAGTGAGCTATAAAAGAGCACAAACCCCCATGCTTCCCAAGTACATCATAATCTTCTTAGCCAGTACACTCTGCCTTAGTGTTCACAGAACGGGGTTGAATTGACTTGTCTGTTATACTCTTTTAATAGTTAGACTCCAGGGCTCATTGAAGTCTAATCAAAGGAAACTAATAAGCATGCAGTAACCTGCTTCTCTGTGGGAACTACCCAACTGAATTAAAAGGAAATTCAGTACCTAATTTTCAATATTCTGACCTGATACAATAAGCTGACACTTTCCATAACATAACATGTATTTTTACCTACACGTATTCAAAGTAAAAATATGTTGATATGCCTAACATTCTGAAGGTGTTAATTTAATCACCTTAATAGATTTTAAAATTCACATGAAGATGGCTCAGAAATAACAAGACTGTTAATACAAACTCCAGAGTAGAGCATTGATAATTGAGATAGACACTACCATGGCAATCAGAAATGTCCTAAATTTATTCAGGCTAATGTGGTTCTGCTGTAAAGAAGGTCCATTGAAATAATTAAGGAGGGAGACTGAATGGCTTAGCAGGTCGTGGAATTCCTTTCTCTAGGTCTCACATGAAGTACACACGGATGCCTCCTTGTTAAGCTTTCGCTCTGCTCCGCTGGGCAATGTGTAGGAACCTATCAGCCTCTCTAGACTTAGCCTTCTATCTGTCCAGGTCAGTGAGTGCACAGAAAAAAAGAATAGATCTAAAAACTATTTTAACCTAAAAACTGTTAACAACAATTGAAGACACTTCTCTGGCCATCTCCTCTCTTCCACAGTGGGATTTAAGTGTGCACATTTAGCCTAGGAGAAGGTTACTGGGGGAGGGGGCAGAATACTTACATATTTTAGAATTGGAGAAACTGATTAGTGGGAAAATAGGGTTTGGAATTTTGTTCTGGACAGACTTTTTAAAGTGAGCTTGTAGAAACAGTTTTGAGTAAAGGGTGTTGATGGTAAGGGATCGTCTCAAAATCGAAACTATTAGACCATCTGACTTCAAGACTGCCTCAAACTACAAGTTACATAAAAATAGTCTCAGAACATCTGCTTCCTGGACTATGAGCAAGCCTATGTTCTAACTTCTTGTGTCTATTATGAGCAAAAGCATCGAATGAGATAATTCTTGTCAAACAAACAGACCACTGTAAAAACCTAGTCTGCATATTTGGCATTATCACTAAATGCCAAAATGAGTTACTGAAAACTCTACTCTATTGTTCTAAATGTCAAAATCTTCTTTCTCCTTCTTACATAATTTATTAAATTCAAGTTATTAAACTCAAATACTATTTACCTTCCACACCCCCTGGATTCACTTCTCATTGGCGGGAAAAAAAATGCTCCTTCGGCTTCCAAATGTAAAAAGAAATCTTTGTCTTACCTGCTCAGGAAGGGTGACATGTCCCATAGTTGTTTTAAATGTGATAAATTCTGTTCTCGGTCATGGTGACGTGTCTGTTGTAGCTATTGTCTCTCTGTGAAGTCACCCTCCATGGGCACTCCTCTGACACGTAGCACTTGGCTTTATTTTTGGACCTTGCTTTTCCTTAGAAATTGTTAAGGGGAAAGATCCTTTGAAATGATCTGTCTTCCTGTAAGAGTCTGACTGGGAGTAACTATGAATCACCAGCAATAGACATAGTGGCCTACAATTCACCAGCCAGATAAGGCATGGCTAGGCTTTCAACTCTCCGGAAAGCGTAAGGCAGTGGGAGGGAAAGGAAGTGGCAAAGAATGCAAGTGAGACTCCTTTAGGGTTGAGTTCCTTGCGCTAGAGAAGTGAAGACAGTACCTGGCCCCCACAAAGCTTCAATGGAGGCTTTCTCTGTAATGAGCTCTGAAGTGGGGGTGCTACTTCAGAAATACCAAGTTTTAGCCAAAATGGTAGGGCTTCTGTGTTGTTTAACCATGAGCAGCAGTCTCCTTGGAGGCGTAGGCATCTTCAGCCCAGACAGTTCCTCTGAGGGGCAACTGAGTGCACAGCAATATTTCTGTTAGCAGGAGCAGTTTCCGATAGTATCTCCCAAGGTCCACCCAGCCTCTGTCCACAGCCCAGGAACCAGCTGAATCATGGCCAAGGGAACTTTACTTCCCTGGGTTTACAGCTGACACTAGACAAGCAGCATCACTCATTGCATCAGGAAAATATTTATTGATGCAGTTGCTAGGCAAAGAAACAGTTGAGAAAATACTCAAGGACACAAGTAAGTAGAAAGAACTCTGTTTCTCCACTGTCACTGCCCAAGCAACCTCAGGAGTTGTGACTGTATTCACGGCTGTCTGTCTTGCCTTCCATTCATCCCCTTGTTTTATTCACTTTTTTCTGCATTTTTTCACATTAAAGATTGGGGACTTTAAGAAAGGGAAATCAGGTGGCCCGATGACTAAAAATTACTAACAATCTTGAAAACAGGACTAGGAATTTCTGTCGACATCAGTAACTTAGCAAATCTAAGAATAAAGCAGTCCTACCGAGCATCTTCTGGGAAAGACCTTTGGCACATCTTAGACCTTCCTTATCTTAATTGCTACAGATGGAGAATCTGCACATCCATGTGTCACTTGAATAATGATCACTATGCATTGACAAAAGGATCAACAGACAACACAGGACCACGATATTGTAGAATTCACCTTGAAAAGGAAGTCTTTGTATTTGCACCAGGCACACATCAGCCAAACACATGCATTGCTTTTGAAATGGCTATTTTTGTCCCATAATGATATTTTATGTGAGTAAAGTTCATTTGTTTTGTAAATAAGATAGTATTATAATGAGTACATTAACAGTTTAATGAGATTTTAAAAGAACATTTTGCATATAGATAAAATCAATATTTTTATAATTGAGAGCAAAACAGCACACATGAAAAATATGCATCTATACTGTCCATAAAGGACAGCGGGAGTGGTGGTGCCCAACTTTAATCCAAGTACACAGGAGGCAGAGGCAGGTGGATCTGAGTTGAAGTCAGCCTGGTCTACAGAGTGAGTTCCAAGATAGCCTGACCTACACAGAGAAACTTTATAAGGGAGGAAGTGTGTGAGACTATGACTCTCTTTATATTTGACATTCTAAAAGTCTTTGGTCGTTATGTGAGTCACATAAACTTTACAAAACAAATAAGGGTAAACTTTCCTAATTTTGCATCTAATCATTGCTTACTAGTATATTCTTTTACTTCTTCTACTTTTAAATAGTTGGTGGATTTTCAGAAGTTTACTTTTTAAGGGAAATCATTATTTCTTAGTTTAAGGCAACAGATTTTTTATAAAATTCAAGTAACATAAAAATGATGTAAGTAAAAGTCATTGACTCTATCTCCTGTCAATGAAGTATTTCTAATTTTAAAAGAAATCACAAGCTAAGCACCTAATATGCTGGGTTCCATTGCCTCTGGATGGGCAAATGATGAAGACTGGGAATTCTCTGAGCTCCAGAAATGGCCTGGGAGAGCTTCACTCCAAGCATTAAAAGTTGCATACCAATAAGCAAAGTCGAGATTGGCTATTCCAGTCCTAAACAGGTGCTTGCATTAACCATGGTTGTGACATTTCACAGACTTTCAGAATGACACAAACCTTCTAACATACCGCTACCATCAAGTTCTGTTGGTCAACTTGTCTCATCACTGACATGTTTCCTCATTCTTTATGACCTAGAATTTCTATTTTGTTACTTCCTCCTCATCTCTCTCCTGGATAAGTCTTTCCTCCCTTCCCTCCTCACACCCTCTGAAGTCCTAAAAGAAGCATTCTCCAGAATGTCTTCAGTATTGTACACTGGGCCTTAGGAGCATTCTCCAGAATGTCTCCAGTATTGTACACTGGGCCTTAGGAGCATTCTCCAGAATGTCTCCAGTATT